>JNEV01000730.1:0-12307 GCA_000697495.1 Saksenaea oblongispora B3353 | reverse complement strand
GTACGTGGAGAAGGTGATGCCCCTGTGCAAGGACAAGGTCCCAAAGGCGATCTCTTGGTCGGCTTTAATGTACGTTATCTGCAACTTATTAAGCTGCTTTTTTTTTTTATTAATCTAAGGATATAGGTGATGCCATCCAAAATATTCCGCAGAAGAAACTCCGATATTCTGGTTGATGTGAAGATTCCATTCTACAAGGCCATGCTTGGTGGCAAAGTCCGAATTCCAACGATCGACGGTGACGTAGAACTGAAAGTCCCACAAGGTTCGCAACCAGGTGATAATATAGCCTTGCGTGGTCGCGGTGTTCAACAATTTGAGCGATCCACAAAGGGTGATCAGATTGTTACGTTCAAGGTGGAACTTCCACGGTAAGGATTATAGATTTAGATTGGTGATATATTCTTATTATTTTGGGTTGTAGTTCATTGCGTGGCAAGCAACGAGAGATTATTGAAAAGTACGCCAGCTTAGTGGATGATGACTACCGTCCAGCCACGCCTTCTGACCCTCCAACTGACCCGCAAACTCCTCCTCCTTCTCCTCCTCCAACCGACAATAGCATTAATGACACTGATGAAGACAAAAACTCGAAAGGCTTTTTCAAAAATGCATTTGGAAAGTTGAAGGACCGAATGTGCAATGATAATGAAGACAAGAAGTCTGACGGTAACGACAAAGCTTAGACAACTTTTTTTTTATTATTTCTGTATGATAGAGCCTCGTTTAAATAAATAAAATATTGCTCACGCAATGTTTAGAAAGTAAAGTGTAGTCTGACGCGATGAGGAAAAGGCAATGTTATTTTTCTTATGGTTTGTTATTGTACTGTCGCATCCTGTCCAGTTCTTTGTGGATATCCTTTCGACTAGGTGTCCGTTGGCCTGTTCCTCCCTCCTCTCCTCGTGCTGAAGACGTACCATTAAGCGAAGCTGCCGTACTCGGTGGTCCAGGAGCAAGACCAGTTGTGGTCGGTCCACCAGTGGATGCCTTTTTAGATAGTAATGATTGGAAGAAATTGGCCAACACTTCGTGAGAGGGACCAGCTTGTCCATTGGTATTGACACCTAATGTACCGGCAGCATTGCCTGTAGAAGCAGGGACATTGCTTATACCAGGTGGTATAGAGATCGTAGAAGATGCGAGACCCTTAGAAGAATAAACAATAAGCATTTTTTGGCTGGAGATACAAAATGCTTTTCGTACTCACCTTACCCAAGCTTGGTTTCTCCAGAATTGGTTCCTGCAGAGATGTGTATGAATATATATTTCTATAGACCGAATTTAAACAAGAATACATACCTTGTGTCTCGCTGTCTTTCCGGGTTCTGCTTCCCTCTCACCACCAGCAAGCATTAAATCGATTGCTGCTGGAGACACACCCAGAGGGCCCACTACACTTGGACGAGCACCAGATACAGTACTTCCAGTGCCTTGTCTAGCAGGGCCTTCTGGGGCACGTTGAAGCGTTTCAAAGTGTCTTTCAAGGAAGACCTGCTCATCTTCACATGGCACTGTTGGCGGAATGTTTGAAGGCTAATTTGACAAGTAAGCTTCAGGTATCTTTTTGTTTAGTGCTTTACTTGATCTTCCAATTCAGGGTCTGGAATTGCATCCTCATATACCGCTCTTGCTCCGTTTGGTCCAGGGTGCTGTCTATCTAAAATAGCTTCCATATCTGCATCCCAGCCTTGATGAACTCCGTCGCAATCGAATCCTTCTCGCAACACCTTAATCTTTCCCCAAGAATCCCAACCTGACGGCACCAGTACAGAATCTCGTTCGACAATCTGGCTTTTAATTAGGAATGGAAATGCTTTGGTTGGCGCTGTTAAAAGACGGTGAAGAATATACTGTCGAAGATTGTGAAATGTGTATGGATGTAGTGTCGATGTGTAAAACAAAGCAGCACCGTCTAATCCCGAGTTAGTAACTTGCTTTCGACTAAATACATCTTACATTTCATGCAAACTGCACGTAGGGTCTGTTGTATAAAGTCGAATGTTTCGTCTTTGTAGTCTTGTGTCTGCTCTAGCATGTTTATAGCATCACTCTAGCATGATAAACTGTCATTAATACTGATTTAGAAATCATTTCTATCTGTACCTTGCAGCACACCACTACGATGGGCAGTCCAAAGTTCGTTGTGAGACAACCTTGTGGTAATGGCAGAGTGACTTGATCTGCTGCTGTAGTGGTAGTGACCAGAGGTGCAGATACAAAAGTGGTTGGCGTCGATGGAGCAGAACTAGTCGAGGTTGATGGTGCAATAGAAAATCCATGGGTATGGTTTGAAGGTGGTTCCGTGTATGTTTGTAAATAATGCTCCACTTTTCCATATGCATAAGTAACTACATATTTGTATTTTAAGGAAATCCTACCTTTTTCTCTAATTTCGTCAACCACCGCTCTACCACGGCTCCAAGTTTCACCAGCACTTCCTTCTTTGCAAATTTCATTAATAGCATGCTGCAATACGTTGATCCAGCGCTGAAATGTCTCCATAAATTTCCAGGGACGTGTCCAATCAAGAGCCAAGATCACCAAACTATCGGCGATCGTTTTTGAGCTGAGAGCAAACTTTAACAGTGGCAAATATTCCTGCGCAGAGAGACCAAGTTGATATAAACTTAGTCTAGCAATAGCTAACCGTTGCACAATGAATCAGTAATAAAATCTCTGTTTGGAATGATATACCTTCGTTTTCCTCGTCTTGTACGTCCACAAAAGTATACCCTAATGCTAGCGTATTTGTTGTATCTTCGTCAATGTTTTCTATAGGCAATTGCGTATAATTATTGCCTGCGCTAACGCTGAAGGAGGCGGTCGCAACATCATCGTTCTCAGGAATGTTGGTTTGCGGTCCTGGATCATTCTTGAGGTAGTGAATGAGTGTAGACTTTCCACAACTAGGATCGCCTTTGGTTTGATAAATTAAAAGCTTGAAGCAAGATTGTGGAATATGATACCTAGTATAAGAACGGTTTTTGTGGGGACCATCTTGGACGATGCCACACTTTTCAAGATGGTGGACCAAATCTCATCTTTATCGGGGTTCAATTGCGAAGCAGATGCGGACGACTGGGTTTGTGTCTGATTTGTAGAAGTGGGAGATCTGCTTGCTGTTAAAGGAACTGTCATGGTGGATGGCAAAAGGAAAGGAACGGTTGGCCTGTCTGCTACGTCAAAAAAAGAAAATGTTTGGATCGAACCGAACTGACATGCGTTTTAGACGTCCGCAATTAGATAAAAATCGCGGTTTACCTGCACGACCAACGTTAAAACGTTGAATCAGTACAACTGTTAGATTTGTCTTTAACAAATATTTACATATCACTGGAAATATTTTTGTGAACAAACACGTATTGTTTTATGACATCGCCTTACATTCGATCGGCTACGCTCGTGAGCAGTATATTCTGCACGGCTGACCATCAATTATATTTTGCTATCATATGCTTGCAGATCAATTCCTTGCCAGAGTTGTATAATTCCGTTTGTATCTGTTATTATCTTGTAGCAAAGAAAAGAAAGTGAAATTTAAGCAGTTTATGTAACCGTAGTATCGTTAAAACTTGCATGAACATCGCATCCGTAGGACATGCACCAAATGTGACGTTTTGTGCAACCATTGCAAAGAAATCCCTATACAGATGAAACACTTCTTTTCTTTCTTTCTTTCTTTCTTTCTTTCTTTCTTTCTTTTTTGCATACACTTTATTCGGAATAAATTGGTACTCCTCCCAAAAATCGTCTGGGATGAACTGGCCGCTTTTCTTCTCTTCGAGGGAGCTGGTGGTTGACGAACCTTCATGTTGATTACGCCGTAAGTTGAGGTGACCCCAACGATTGGTGTCATTTTCACTCTTGTCTGTGAATTTCTTTTTTCGACCAATCCATGTTCTTTTGAGGTTGATGTGGAAGGCAGATTCTTCAATAAGCATCCAATGCATAGCCCAGTCGTATCTTTTTTTTTTTAATGGTTTCCGGATCATTGCGCTTTTTCGAGTGTAAATATGCTTTTCTGAAAGAGAGATTACACTTTTGGGTCACAAATTCATAGGCATCCATTTTGGCGACATGCACTCCTTCAAATTGATTCGTAAGGCTCGTCATCATGCTGGTCAAAGGAGCAGACGGATTTTCAGTGACATAATGAAATTATGAATTTTTTTTGTACATCTGTCAAATTAGGTTTTCTCCCTCCTTTTGCTTTCTTCGGTTGCATTTCGTTGCTGGGATGTTTTAATTGTCTTTCACCCCAATTGTACGCGATGTGACGAGGCATTTGTAACCTGTTCGCCTTCCGTGCTTGTAGTCATGTGCTTTTCGTAGACAACAAAAAAAAACAATTTCCGTTTGTCATCATCAGTCTGTTGTTTAGATGGGCCCTTTTCATATGATTTGCAGACTTTTGACATTTTTTGGTCATTCAAGTGGCTTTCAAGCCGTGTACAGTACATATCATAATTGGTGAGAGGACTTAGAGTATAATTGACTTCATCAATGTTCATGTCGGCCCGGCTCACCTGCAGCATTTCCCTGTCCGTCTTTGTAAACAAATTATATTGATTCTGCAATTAAAAAAAATGCAGTTAAAAAAACTGAAAATGTGCAAATTTATTTCGAAATCTATGCCAACCTGATTTTTTCGAAGTATCAATCTATTTCAGAAAAGGTTGCCAAGGTGACCTGGACTTTGTGCCAAACAATTTTGGGGGGAGCGCCAATCCATTCCGAAAAAAGTGCACATACACATACTCATTTACACTATTTATAAATACTACATCCGACTAAAGAAGATTTGATGCAACGCAGATGTACAATGAAAGTAGTGGTAAACATATTCTGTTTAATTAATGGTGCTTACCACATAATCCTAGTAACGCATTCACTCCTTGGACATCTACAATGCTATGCAGTCCTTAGAAACTTTGCCTTGCAGTTTTGTATTTTTTTCACTTCGATAGGTACTGGAGCTATCATATTATGTATGGGTTATTCAGGCTAAGAAAAAATTTCAGAGCTTGGCAACAGTTAGGAAACCCATCATGTGGTCACAATGGGCTGGCCGCTTTTCATCGTTTTGCGGAAGAGATACGGATATGTGGTTATACCTTTATAACCTCCCAATTAAATGTACCTAAGATAAGTCACAGAAGAATGCAGAACTATATATCAAAACCGTTGTAGTCTTTGTGAGTTACTGATTTACGAAGAATTTTTCATGGAGGCTCTTTTGCACGAGGTTTGATAGTAATGCGATTTCATTGGCTGACGGAACCTTCAGCGATGTTACAAAACACAGACAGGGAAAACGAGCCTAACAACTGGTACCTTGGCGGTGATTCAAAAAAATCACAGTAAAAAAACGTTGTTTAATGGTCCTGTGATTTTCTTTTGTTATATCCAAAACCATTCGTTCCTTCTTTTTGCACTATTTGCGCTGCGTTTGTGCGCGTGTGTATCTTTTTTCACGCACAGTTGCATACATGCCTCAAATACAGGCGTACTAACGAACAACATTACGACTACTCTCCTTTCCCTAATTTACGTTTATTCCCTCTGCTTACTTTAACTCTTTCGTCTATATTCTACTTCAATTAAACATGAGCCTACCACCCCCAAAACACTCGTTATCTTCACCAACTTCCGGAATTTCACCACCTACTATTCTACCTACGCCATCCAGTTCGACATCGGGATCTACACGTACTACTCATGTCGAGCAACTTCGGCGGGAGCTTGAACAACAGCTAGCCGAGAAGGAAAAGCAAATGGAAGAAGCCAGCAGTGGAATTGGCAAAAACGTGCTGGCCAGACAAATCAGTCAACTACAAGAACGACTCCGAGATATGGACAAAGCTCAGCAAGCTCAACCAAGACCGTTACCCGGTGAGGAACTACCTCCTGCTACACTGGAAAAACTGCGAAATTTAGAACGTGACTTAACCAACTATCGCGCTCATCCATTGTCACCTGCGTTAAGTGGAGTTAGAAAAGAGAAGGTTTGACCCAAGTTCTTTTCTTATTTGTCCAACTCACATTACTTTTCCCCCTTGTTTTGGTTATTGTTTACTCCTAGTTATTTGGTCAACGTTCGACCGGTTTAGATGGTTTACCTAGTCCGTCCAATTCTACATTATTACCTCCTGACACTTCCTCGCTGCTACCCCTTCCACCCCCGCCTACTGGATCAACACCAACGAAACGAAGATCTAAAGTACCTAATAATGATCGTCGAAATACAGATATAGAATTCGCTACAGAAATAGGCCAAGGTCTATTGCTCGAAGTCCGTAAAATGCAAGCACTTTTGCAAGAAAAAGAAGAGCAACTCCGAGCCTTGGAAATTCAAAAAGCGGATCTCGAACGCACGGCCGAATCAATGACAAGACTTCTACGTCAACGCGAAGAAAATGAAGGTATGCAGTGTCTCTAAAGGTGGTAAATGTGTCATTGACAGTTTTGATTTGCAGAAAAACTTAAGGAGGAGACGTGGAATCTTGAATTAGCAAAACAAGAACTTACGCTCAGTGTCTCCGATTTGCAACAGAATTTAAGCAGAACAAATGCAGAACAACAGAAGTTAACGAAACAACTCAGCAAATTGCAAGCCGAAGTTGATACACTCCGCGATCGTGAAGAGAAGCTCCATGCAACCATCGATACATTGAAGACGCGCCATGAGCATGACATGTCAGTTATGCGACGTCATGCTGCAGGTCTTCAACGCGAAAAATCAGATCAAACAAAACAAATAGAAACGTTAACGTCCGAGCTTGCCATTGCCAGAGCCCAGTCACGTATTGCAAAGCATACCCATTCTGATCAACAGCCTACTAGCTCCTCAGAGGCATCAGATGACCAAGTCCCGAATACCCTTGCTGCCAACAGCTCGCTCACGCCGAACACGTCGCCACCGCCTTCGCCAAAGCAGATGCCTGTTCGCAACCAAGCGCTTGAAGTTGAAACATTAAAAACATCGCTAGCTCATGCGCACCGTATGGTATCCAATCTACGTTCCAACTTGCACAAGGAAAAGACGGAAAAATTCGAGTTTAAAAAGCTACTAGCTGAGTCACAGGAAATCATTGAACAGCTCCAGAATGACCCACGCATGTGGGAAGATGCAGGTCATGCGAAGTCAGGTGCAGGTGCGTCACACGAGAACGGCGCTGGATCGCGGGATAGACGTCCTCGTAAGACCAAGCGTCGAACAGCAGCACGTAAACCTCGAGGGATACTGCGTCAGAAAGGCGATGATGAGTTTTCCGATCTTGAAACCAGACGTAAACGAAAAGATTCTCAGTTTGATAACGACTCCGTTTATTCCTATTCATCCATGTCCGAAGAGGAAAGTGAAGTGGGTAGTGAAAGTGAAAACGAACGCGATCAGTCGACGCCCAAGTCCCTGGGCGAGTCACTGGCTGCTGCAGGCTTCACTTCTCTATCCTCAGAACTATCCCGGAGCCAACCGAAAAAACCAGTTCTCGTTGATGCACAGATCAACACTGATCCTGTTGAAATCCTGGAACCGAATACCCAACGCTCCTCTGATCAGAGTGAAAAAGCTCGGGACATGAGCATTCAGACAGACGAATACACTCCCACGCCTTCCCAGGATACTCCGTTGACTAACGCAGTTGTGTTTGAAACACGCGACGTATTCAATGTCAATGTTGCTCCCGTGGAACATTGTGATAAAGAAGTCCAATGCAACCAAATCGAAACCACTGACGCCGGAGTTCAGAGTGTTACAGCTGTTGCTGTTGATGAAGGTGTTCAGTCAGACGCACCACTCGTAGTTCATGCAGAAACACAAAGCCCTGTTCGCACGAGCCAAGACCGAGAAATTCAATGTCGTGTGACCTCAGGCGTCGATCAAGCCGCACAGTCCGAAAGTCTAGATGTTGACAATCCGACTTTACAAACAGGACCGGTCCTGACCATGACAAGTGTGGATATCCACGCCCAGCCTCCTGCTGAAACTAAGGATGCTGATGTACAGTATGGATCTCGTTCTTCTGGTGTGGATACAGGTGTACAGACAGTCGTTGAACATGAATCCAAGATGACTGGACTGTTGGCTGCTGGTGCAGGCATTTTAGGATTAGGTGCTTTAGCATCGAAAGGATCCGACGAGGCGTTAACATCTACCCGTGACTCTGACTTTGTACGAAATGATGCTTTGCACTCAAATCTCAGTTCATACAAAACTGCTCGCGATGTTCATTTGACAGATGACAGCGCGGTTCCCGTTCCCTCCAATGATGCCAAAGAAACTGTTCCTATGCAGTTCAGTAATGTACCTTCTAGTCAGACGAATGAGTCCCTTGCTGAAGAATACTATGATGCTACATCTATTGCACCATCGTCGACGATCAACAAGAGCAGTGATGTTACAGAAGAACCACATGCAGTGCTGAGTCAAGGTAATGTCACCACAATGACAGATATGCCCAATGCCATGCAGAGCAGTTTGAAATCAGCCGAGAGAGTTTTTACCCAATCGGAAGTGGATGCAATGATTGCAGCTGCTGTTGCGCAAGCTGTCATTAGGGGCCAAGAACAAAGTGCTTCAGCAGTGTTGCACGAAGGTTCAAAGGACGATCTGTCTCATACGATCTCGGATAAGGATGTTGTTGCCAATGCCGAGACAAAGTCCACTGTCCCTGCGGATAATGAATCCTTGTTAGTGCGTGATTACAATAGCCTCTATTCACAGCAGGATCCCCCACCACGTCCCACGGAACCACCACCGATTGCTTTGCTCTGCAAAGCAGGGTTTGCTACTAGTTCAAGTATTGCTGAGAATCATTCTATTGCCTCAAGCACAGTCAGCAAAGGAAAGGGGCTTGCTGAGATGGATGACAAGATGGTGTCAGGATTGAGCGTTGCCGGTATCCACACAAAACTTCGCGATGAAAAGCGAATCTCGGGAAGCGTATCAAGTCTGTCCACATCCAATACGAATGAACAGCACCAGTCTACTACGTCCCTTCAGCTTGAAAGTCTACCACGGCAGCAGATCGGACATGATCCCAGTGTAATCCAACTCATCACCCAAACAATGATTGGTGACTGGCTTTGGAAATACACAAGAAAGGCTGTTGGTAATGGACATTCCGAGCGTAGACACCAGCGTTTCTTCTGGATCCATCCCTACACACGAACACTGTACTGGAGTACACGTGTTCCTAGTCAAGACGGCAAGGAAATGAAAGCCAAAAGTGGTATGTATAATCTATCTGCTCGTCACAATAAGGTCCCTAATCGCTTATCTAGCTTTTATTGAAAGCGTCACTGTCATCCCTGAGTCTTCGCAAAGTCCCTCCGGATTACCGAATGTTAGTCTGTTGATCCAAACGGGCTCACGCCAAATCAAGGTGACGGCCCCTAACATGGCTCGTCATGAATTATGGCACGAGGTAAACTTCCAAAACTTTGATTTCTTTGTTCTCCGATAATAACGAAATGATAGTCCCTTTCCTACTTGATTGCACGCGGTGGCGCGGATGCAGGTCCAGAGAAGCAGACCATGGTTCGATCGCCCTCCACATCCCTTCTGAGAAGACCCAGTCTACAGCACCTGCAAGACATGTTCCAGCACGGCCATTCGTCTGTGCATTCTGGACAGTCTGGCTCAGGCATCGAATCGGAGAATGGATTTGATCATGATTCAGACGACGAAGAGCTGGAAGATGTCAGAATGTGCTGTGATGGAAAACACCATGTTTCCAAACTGGAGAAAGATCACATTCATCGCCATACGTACCGCAAGCGCAAGAGCCGAAACACCGTGCAGTAACGAAAAAAAAAAAAAAAAAAATAGATAGTTACCAATTCCACTCATTTCAGTTTATTCATGCAAACCCACATCCATTCGTTATTTTTTTATTCTTGATTTTTGATGTTAAAAAAAATGCATGCAACTTCCGCTCTTTTCATCGAAAGATTTTTCCTTTTTCTTTTTTCTTTAATAATGATAAACAGTAGCAACATTATCTCGGTAGAACTTCAAAACAAGACTTAACTGTCTTCTTGATACGCCTTCCCGATACATGATTTCTTCAATGTGATGTTTGCCATCCATATAGGGTATAAGCCTATTCAGATGATACATTAGCTTGAACGGACTTGCATTCGACTTTCGTACCTTTCAAACAATTCGGCTACTTCCTTTGGTGCTTTTTCATGCACTAGTCGTTTTAGACTTTTCCATTCACCTGTATTATTAGGGCTCGTACTAAGGCGGCCATCGTCTAACTGATCCTCCTGTAACTCGTCAAAATTATTGATGCCATCCCCCTTAACACCTGGTGGTAGGATTAAGACGAGAAACATGTGTAACTGAATCACCAGATCTTTTCGAAGCAAATAGGTGATAGCTTCAAGGTACTGGTTACGAAGGTCCTTGGAGGGTGTGATCATATGTAATGGTTTGGCGATGGATAGTTGGGACAATAACGTGGAAAGATCCAGGTTGGGGATATGTAATTTAAAATCGGCATCTAGAGATGGCAGACTATAAAATATTAGGCCCTTCTTTTTCTTTCCCTTCCTCTTCCACGAACTTAACTCGTTTAATTTCGCTTGAGGAGATACAACGTAGATATTCCGTGCGTGAATGGTGTGAATCAGTTTTGCCTTTCTCCAATATATTAAATGGGCTGCTAGACGATAAATCTGTGCAAGCGAACAATCCAGTAGCAGATGTAATTCTTGCAAACTTTTTTAATAGCAAACGATGAGAATTACTTCTTGTTCCTGTTTCCTTTGCTTACCTCTGCGTAGGTGTTAATATTTGTACAAGCTGAACCAATGTAGGACTTGCATCCAACGGCATGTTTTTTAGCACTTCTTCCGGGTCTTCGAGAAGGAGAAGCGTGTGGTATGGACACAGGACAGGATAATCATCATACTCGTACCCGCCCATGCCGTAGATGTCCATTAGCGACGCATAGTAATAGTCTCTTGTTCTTCCCATCGCGTACGACGAGGTGCCTGTCGTCGCCTCGACTGAGGACGCATTGATGCCGAGGGTAGGAATCTGAAGTGAAAGATCAATAAAATCATTGATGATGATATGGGCCGCGGTGTTCATGGAGATCGCTTTGTAGATCTGCTTGATATCACGAGCCAGGGACGATGTGCGCAGAATCTCATGCATGACTTGATCGTAAGGTGTTCCTACAAACAATCAAAGATCCGTAAGCGTGGATAAGTTGAAAAAATGGATGGATCACCTTTGTTAAACGCTTCTTCCTTCAATGCCAACACTTTTTCGATCTCTTCTTGAACATAGCCACACCGTAACTGTTCGTACCGAAGTGCAGATGCGTAGCGAACGGCAACGTGTGTATAAATTGCATCCACTTGCTGATTCAGCTCGAGATCGGGTGGAGACATAACAAACACAACATGGAATAGTGTCATATGTGAGGATGCTGTTTGATGTTCATCGTCGTCGTCTGTAACGGTTGCTGTAGCTGCTGAGGGTCTCCGCAGACTAGCAGAAAGAGAAGGCGACGTTATCGCTGTGGTAGTGGCCGACGAAGGTGGTAATGTTGGCGACGACATCGCTGTTGCACTGTTTTCATCGTCCTTCTCCTCAGTCTCCACTACTGTTGTCAAACTAACAGGATGACCAACGAAGGTCAAATCATCCATGCTCAGCTGAAATTTGCGATCACAAAGTGGTAGCTTTGGAGCAAGTGCATCGGCCAGAAAAGAGACGTCAATATTAAAAATGGAGTCGCGTCCAGCATAGGCATTAGCATCCACGTCTGGTTTGCACTCCTCGGGGGAATCCTCCTTTTGGGGATTGGCTTTGGCCATCGAACTTGCTACGGAGAAGCCCGAGCGCGTGTCTTGATCTCGATTAGCTAAGGGTCTTTGTGGATCCGCAGGGTAGCTGAACACATAATGATGTCCTCTGGTTGAGTTGACCACCAGTAAGATGGCCAGCAAAGAGCTCATGGTACATGTACAGTACTATAACCAACGAGCAGAGCGATTATCAGCAGTCCCTCTGAGAAATGAAATTCACAAGTCTCCTTAGCACGAAAGGGATGTCAATAGTGCCTGAACATAAAGGACTTATTGACAAAGCTTGCTCCACACAGCTTATTCTCGATTCAACAGTAATATGCATAGTTCCTCAAGTCCAATGTAGGACGAGCTCTTTTTTTTTTCTCTCTTTTTTTTTTTTTTTTTTTTTTTTTTTTTTTGGGATACTTTGTCTATCATGCAAAAAATAATTGCTTAGGCATTTGAATGTCGTGCAGAATAATATAATGATTTT
>JNEV01000729.1:0-29873 GCA_000697495.1 Saksenaea oblongispora B3353 | reverse complement strand
CTCGATTCAACAGTAATATGCATAGTTCCTCAAGTCCAATGTAGGACGAGCTCTTTTTTTTTTCTGGCTTTTTTTTTTTTTTTTTTTTTTTTTTTTTTTTTTTTTTTTTTTTACTTTGTGAGACTTTGTCTATCATGCAAAAAATAATTGCTTAGGCATTTGAATGTCGTGCAGAATAATATAATGATTTTCAGGAGGATGTTCGTAGATCGGGCTGTTTAGCCATAAAAAGTTGTTCAACAAGATCAGTTGGGGATGGGCCTTCCGAAGCAGGAAATGGTGCATTTTGCCTACAAAAGCGAGGCTTATTCCTCCAAGGTTAGGTACCCTACGTATCCTAAACGCGTATCAGACTTACAAGAGACATGGCTGAGTGCGACTTTTTAAGTGTTGGAGGACATGGGTGCAGCGCCCGTTCGGAGGAACTAGCTAAAGAATCTGCGGAAACATGAGTTTTTATACACAGCTCTTCTTCTCCTTCTTACCCATTGATCGTTCATCAAACACCATTGATCTTTCCTTTCTTTCGGTAATCATTGAGGGGATATCTGTTAGAATCTGCTGTTTCTTTAACGGTGGTCTGTTGAATAAGCCAATAAGCTATAAAATCCAGAGAATCGCATGCAAGCCACTTACACTTCAAATTGAGTGTCAACGTCGGACTTTTGCTCCATTCGAATAGACAGCTTTTTGTCAAGTTGCATTATTAGAAAGGAGAAAACCCACAAAAGGGGGTGCAAATGTATACCTTGATCGTTGAATTGAATTTACAGTGATCGAGCAAATATCTCCGGGTTGTCAGCCCAGAACCAACGTACTCGGATAAATTTATCGTTAAACTACCAATAACCATCGTTTCCTTGCCACCGCCTAATTCTTGGTATACTTCGAGTTTCATGTCACAAGACCCAAGCACATGCTGCCTGCTGATGACCAACTGTGCCATTGTGTTAACGGGATGATTCCAATGTATAGTATGGTCTTTGATGGGGGCTCTACGATGTGTGAATACAAAGCACGGTGAAGATGACGTTTTACCTCTCCGTTGAACCGTTTGTATGTGATGCATGTTTTATCCTCCATCGAACGTAGTATAGGCCGCTGACGAGAGGAACATTGGCAAGATCTCTTATTAATATACTAAGTTCAAAATCCACTTTTCGATGTCTCGAAACGAATAAACGTGAGAGTGACATGAAACCGGTAGTTTGTTGTTGTCAGCAAAAGGAAGATGTTGTTTGTGACAAAAAGAGGCGCGGTTGCCTTTTAACGGACCGAAAATTAGCAGAAATTGCGGGTTTGCATGGATGGCAAAGGGATTTGCCCTTCGGACACAAAACGACGTAGTCACAGTGTCTATCATCATCAGCCAGCCTGTCCCCACGTGATTCCTGGGGACCTAGTGGTGCACTACACGAAGTGTCAGAATGTGCTGAAGATATGAGAAACTTGCCCTTAATCGATGACGCATGGTTTCTAACATGGTATTCAGTATAAGATTGACTGAAATAAACTTTTCCGATATATGAATAACTTACAGAAAATGCGCGAAATGACAACAATCCTAAGCATATCGTTAAAAACTGTTCAAAGGAAATATTGCCTACCACCATATAATTGATCTTGCGTTCGTAATTATGTTTGCCCACTACATTTCTTACAATACAAATGTTATTAAGCCTAGGTGCCTTAATGATGAATGGATAGCTAGTGCGAAATAAATCACATCGAACTTTGCGGTAGCAGAAGTAAGATCCCAGTTATTTCAAAATGTGCCACCACAACAACCATGTCTGGAAGCAATTGTACAGGTGGTGACCGCTGAGGTTGGATGCTATTAGTATTTACACATTTCTCAAGTCAAAAGATCTTATGCCAAAGACATATCCAGCGAATAAAAAAGAGAAGATAAATTATCTGATGACGGGGGACTTGGAAAGAGGTTTGCAAGCTGTTGTTGAGGTACGGTTGTGATGAATATATCATTAAATTTGAAAAGAAAAGAAAGGAATAGAGTTCAAGAAGAGATTATGGATTTTTTTTGTCAATATTTACAATCATGCTGGGCATGCCACTGATCTAATGTGTTCCCGTATTTTTGAATCTATCCAAAGCCTTCCGGTCTTGTCCACCTTGTTGTTTTCCAGAAACTCTTCTACAAGCTGCTCGACAAGATCATGCCTCTTCGCCTTTACCCAGGCATCCATTATTGCACAGTAGGTAACCGTGTTGGGTGGATAGTGTTTGCTATTTTTCATCAAATCAAAAATCTGCTGTGCTGCGCTGGGCATGTCGTTATTTCCACATATGTCAATCAACATTGTGTAGGTATAAGCGTTTGGTTCAATAAACTGTGCCATCATTTCACGATGAACACGAAGTGCACCACGAAGACCAATTAACTCGGACTCCATTCTCAGCAAAATCGTGTACAATGTCGCATCTGCTTTGATTCCTGCTTGTGTTGCATGGCGCGCAATTCGGTTAACTGTTTCCAATGCCCCTGAGTGTGCCTTTCGCTGCCGGGCAAAGGCTTTGAGTACACAGGAGATAACAACTTCGTTAGGCGCAACTTCATGCTCTAACATAATCTGGAACCACCGAACGACGCCGCCCAAATCGCGCTTTTTGGTGAATGCTTCTATCAAAATACTAAATGTATAGGCATTCGGTTTGATCCCCCTTTGTTGCATAGCATTGTAATAGTCAATGCAAGTGTTGATATCTCCTGCTTTTGCATTTGCTTTGATTATCTCTGAGTATGTAGCAACATCGGGCTGCACATTGAGTTGAAGCATCGAATTCAATATATATATAGCTTGCGTTGTGGAACCTTGCTCCGCAAATATTTGCAGCGCTGCATTAAACGATCGAAGTTGTGGCTGCACTCCAGATGTCAGCATGTTTTCGAACATCTCCAGCGCAGTGTCGTACTGACGAAGGCCGCGGTACGCATTCATCATATTGATATATCTCATCTCACTTCGTGGTCCTATCTGCATTTCCTGCGCCTTATTCATGACGTACTTGGCTGCATCCATATTGTCGAATTGAATGGCACGCCAAATGATTTCGTCCACAAGATCTGATGATGCATCATTGGATAGTCGCTCGTCGATAGTTGCTAAGAACCCATCCTTGTCGCGATTTTCCAGCAAGTAGTACAGTTTTCCTACCAACACAATGTCTGCTTTTGATAACGCTCGATCGCTGTCTGGAACTCCAGCATGTTGTTTTGCTACGAACGCTGTCCGCCTTTTTCTTTCCTTATCGGTCAGCGAACTGTCCCCCTGGATGAGCGATAATAACTTAAGATAACTGTTACGGGAGATATGCGCTGTTTCCTTTGCAGTAGCCATATGAAAATAGATTGCCCATGCTCGTTTCTTGGCTAACATTCGCAAAGCACGCTGTAAGACTTTGTACGAGGGTAGTGGTGATGGGGTGGTATCTGCTATAAACTGTCCCTTTGACACGCCGAATTCTTCCTCCACGTAACTTAAAACCTTGTTTAACTGTCCTTGCCTGTGTCTTGCAACCTTTCCGTCACCAGCTAAGGCTTTTGCGTATGCCAACAAGGAATAAAGTGCTGAGCATATAACCATAGGAATGTACCTCGCGTCATCTCGGGATGTTAATGTTGCGAAAACGGACCAAGCTTTCTCAGCATGTTGAAGTCGTATTGCAAGTTCAAGGTCGGCAAGTAGAACGCGATCGGTTAAATTAAATACAGCCATGGGTCCTTCGAAGCGAGGAGGCATATCAACGTACGCCTTTGGGGTTCGGGATTTACAGCTTTGTTCAAACATTGGTTCTGCACTAACTGCAACCGTTGACAAAAAACGTGTTTTCATGTGTCGCATTCTGAGGGACCGGGTAAGTGGCTCCTTGTATCGTCTGTGGGGTATCTGTCTGGTCTGTGGGGTTGTCGTGTCGAACGCGCTTAACAAGGCTCGTAAATGTGAATTCCAACAGCAGGGCGATATTGTTGTCCGCTTCGCTATGTCTAGTCTCGTTCCAAAGAGCATTGTGGACGCATCTTTAAGATGGGCCACTGACTTGCGCATAGTCTGCTTTCCCCTATTTTTTTGCGAAGTTTCCTAGTTAATTTTTTTTTACCACAGTTGCAAGCATACTGTGAAATCACCAGAAAGTGACTTCGTCTGGGTTTTTAAATACAAGTGGCTTTTTCTCCAGGGCACAGCATTGTCAAATTGATTAACGGTTTTCTATATAAAAAGCCATTTAACAGATCCTCATGTCGTCACTGCTACCAGCCTTGAAGTCGATCGATGTGCTTTAGGGTTTTGAACAGTGCTTCCGAATATGATTTGCCTCTTTGTTTTTTCGTTTGTTTGTATAGAACTTTATCTATCAAAAGAGATCATTGTTCAAGGATCATATTTCGATTGTAATTACCCCAATTGGGCACTCCATTTGATAATTGATTTTCGTCACACGTTACTCGCAGAATGTCATTTATTCTATGCGCTTTCGCGTATGTTCCAGATAGCTTGTTGCTCGTGTCTCTTATTACAATAAGAGCAGCAAAACATCCGTCTATATTTCTTCAGCGCAGCTTTATAGCTTCTGCGACATTGATAGCTTCCCTACGGAGTACACTTCCTCTCATAGTGCTCTTTGCTATCAAGCGTATTCCCTAGAAAGAAAATCATTTCCGGTTGCAATGAACTTTTCTATATTAAAACACCAATTACACCTCATCTATAAAGGATACGTAGATTTCTGTGCCATTTACCTATTTTTACACCATGATAATGCACACACGTCTAAAAGTAGGCAAATCCAAGAGATGCAGCATTCATTTGTTATTACAGCTGGAAAATACTAATTGTCCTGATGCAAGGGTGTTTCTACTTCTCGCCTTCTTTAAAATGCATTTCACATGGTTGAATATACGTTCCTTAAACGCATTGCATACAGTATTTAAGTCTTTGCATCCTTCATGACAGTTTACTTGAAGGTAATTTCTTTCCTTTGTTTTACATTTTAAGAATCTAGTAACTTTGGAATTATAAGGTACTTTCCTTGAAAGCTAGTGATGTGTTTCATAGGAAATCCTACGTCCACTGAGAGAATAAGTTTGTGCTAAGAAATTAGTTGAGTATACATCGGTTAAACAATAAAAATTTTATAAGTATATGCTTGATCTATGTGAAACCACTATTTATTCCAGTAGTATCAGTACTAGTAGTACTTTCTAGACGTTTGACTTAGTGGGCCAGGTTCCTTGATGCACAAAAGCTTACTGCTTTCACTGACGGCTTTTTTTTTTTTTTAATATCTCCAACTGTATAGAAAATTACTTGTGCTAGCAAGAAAAGAAAGTAGTTATTCTGCAAGTAACTATCCACGTACGTACTGATGTTATGTGCAGCGATACGCATGCATTGAAATAAAAAGGACCAAATTGGTCTATCTGTTTTCAATGACACAGATCCATGTTCAACGGATAGAATGTTTTGCTGTTACCGGCCGCACTTGACGTTTTTGAATGTATTTTGTATATTCATTGACGCTTGTCCGCCAGAGAACAACAAACAGTAATGGCTATCGCCTGTTATCATAATAAAATTGCTCAAAAAATTATTCAAAGATAAGTAGGCTAATATAATGGATTACAGAGACTGGGTCTGGCATGTGGACTGGTATTACGCATAAAGAGGATTCTGATCCAAACTGGTCCAGTTCTATCTGTCAATTGCATCGCAGTGGCGTTAAGGAACAATGACTTTGGTTTTACTTTATGTCATTTAGAAAATATAGTATCGGGCCCGGTGCTTGGACTGTGTCGCCAAAGGCACAGAGAAATCGAAAATAGAAAAGACGCCCATGTAGAGATAGAATTGTTATGGTGTAGCGCTGAGAGGCATTTGCGACAAGCCATTCTTGTACAGATAATTCCATCAATATACTGATGCTAGGAGTGTAGTTCGAGAGCTTGGAGAAAAATTGCTGCTTTTATTGGAGGCTATAGCTACAAGGCAATACCCAATAGATGCCAATCACGTCAGTTCAAACTGTAAACGCTGCAGGTCTTCAATGGATAAAATGTCACACTAGTTAAGTAGTTCAGACATGAATAGAACAAACATCTATATGTTGATGACAATGCACACAAATTGACATTAATGCGTGTTAACTGGCCAAGTGTCAAATGGATGCACGATTTCATGGTCAATACCAGATGGAGTGGATCGCTTTAAGTAGATTTTTAGCGAGATATATTTAGATTTTCATCAGAGTATTAGTGAGTATATTATCATTATGCTGTCATTTTAACTGTAGGCGAAACCAACACAGCGAAGACAAGGTTTCCGGGCGGAATGTGAATCCCTCCAACGCATTCTTCGCCAAAGTTAACGTATTTTATATAAAACTGCTATCATAAAGTGCACAATGCAATATTTATCTTTGTATCGTTTTAAGAAATGAAGAGAGACGATGGATTGCTTTGCGGATACGGCATACGACGCGATCGATTACTGGTGATTCTAGCTAGTTTGCAAGCGGTGAGCACACGTTACACCAATCTGGGCCCAAAGAACTCAAATTTCCTAACTGTTGCACAAGCTCAGGGCACTCTGGGAGATCTGGGGTTCAGTTGACAACGGTGTTCCTTGTAGGTGGATCAATCATTACGATATTCCATTTGTTGACCACTAGTAGATGCTATTAATGGCCTGCTTATCCCAACAATTTACGTTTCGTGTATGTTCAGCATTTTGTTAATGGTGACCAGTGCGTGTGCTACTTGGAGCGTGTGGAAGGTAATAGTGAAATACACGACTGATAGCAGCGTCAACCGTGATTCTGTTTTTTTTTCTTTCAGGTTCACCTTCCACTTCTTAGTACTTCTTGGTGGATATACTATGTATTGACGGTTCTCAGTTTTTTTAACGGTTGTGCGAAATTATCGATTCTCTGTATTTGCCAAGAACAAATTGTGTCTGCATGCGCTAGTGAGAAGGTCGATAAAACATCAAAAGCTTACTGTTCAGACTGTGACCCACTACAATCCTGCATTCGTTCTTGGGAAGAAACTGTGGCAATTGCCGTTGTATCAACATTGGCTAATCTGGCGATTAACGTAAGTTTAATCTCCCATCATTCAGTGTTATTGATACCTCTCTCTCTAAAGGTATGGTTTGCATATACCTTGTATCGATGCAGAGCACAGCATCGAGATATACATCCCCAACGGCAGTATCCCCCGTCCTACCGTAGTGGTGACCCAACACAATTCGACGCTGAAGGATTTGAAGACATTGAACTGAAATAGGTTCTCATCATGCTAGGTTTCAAGGTTCAGAATTAGCATTGGCATACCGGAACAATAAGAGGATCAACTCTCATGACATGAATAGTCAGGATACATACGTTGAGATAACCTTCAGAAATTACTTTTACCTTACTGCATCTTAGTTGAATTGATTGGGATTTAGGTCGCGTTCTAAGAGCATTCCTCAACAAGGTAGATATGGTCGTATGTTAATAGATGGTGATACTTCGTATGGTTTCGAACGAGGTTTGTGAAAGGAATCGCAGATATTTGCGCCTGCTTTTCGTTAAAAAGAAGTCGTGATATTACGATGTTTTTCGCAGACTACAGATTTATCAAAGCATTGATCATAACCTTGCGATAAAGATATTGTTGGTTTTATTCCTATCACTTCAACACCGTACCATGAATATCAAATGGCGCTTGTAAATTTTTAGAGCGTGTATTCATCTCTTCAACATTTTGATCATACGCAGAAACAGCAAATTTTTAAATCTGATATCGCTTCACTTGATTCATATCTAGAGCAACATCATTTTATAGGAATAACCGTTGATAGTCCAGCACTGCTAAGCTTTCATCTGAGTGTAGTACGGGGGAAAAGTGCGTGAGAAAAATGGGACCAATAAAATTCACCCTTCTTTCACACCGTACTATCAACGGATAGTGGCTGCTGTGTTGGAATCTGTATTAGTGCCAGGCGGTGTAACGAGACATCTCTATTCAAGATCCGCAATCTCTAATAGTTTATCTGCACTGGTTCGCGTTTCTCCGTTTTAAGCACCAATTGAGAAAGACAGCTGTGTCCAAACAATTTTCTGATGCAACTACTGACTTCAATGCAGACACGTTTATTTTGATAGTCTTATCAGAAAGCGCTTCGTCCATGTGTGTTGGGAAATTTTCGAGACGGTTCCTAATGTCCTTACTGACATTATCATTGCGTTGCGGTCAATGCATCTTCGCCTTGAACTTGCAACAAAACCCTTTCTCAAGTATTACTGCGATGTTCCATTTGTGGCTTTTAGTGATTGTCAGACGGTATCCTGGTGAAACGGGTGCAGACCCAGTCCAGAACTGAGATTCACTTTCAGGAAGATAAGTCAGTTATAGATTCGTCAACCAGCTTTCTCTTTAGACCAAGGTTTATTCTTTTATAAATGAAGCCAACAATAGGTTCGTAAAAAAGAACTATCTAGCCGTTTTAATACAGCGTCGTGGGGTACCCAATGACTGGGGTTTAAGTGGGACCCAGAAAACGCAGAAATCGGTGCACCCTAGAAGTGCACCTAGCGAAATTTTTCATGGCTACTCTGTACTACAGTCCTAGGAAAAGAGTGATATGCACTTTCCTTATTTGTATTATCAAGCCTTAAAGTACAAGAAGATTCCGCGTGTCTTACCAATGAGCCGAACTGAGAGATTCTCTCTCGTCTTATTTGTCTTCGACGTTTACTTAGCATTTCGATACATAATCTGAAAAAAAAAATCGGTTAAAAGCATCTTAAAAGCGGATGTGACGAGAATGCCCCCGCGAAGACAGGCAATTGAAATGCCGCAAAGGATAGAATTAAATCAACCCATGTGAAGCGTTAAGACAGAACGTAGTCGTTTTGCATGCATTTGATGGAATATACATCAGGAACTTATCATATTAAGGGTACTGTAGATTGTAGATAGTTTTAAGAGAGAGACTAGCCTCAAGGAGATGCTGACTCATTTGCATCGTCGACACTAAAAGCTGTCACTTGAAATTCATCATCCGATACCGTTTCCCCAACGCTTTTCGAGCGATCTCTGCTCTTTCTTCTCTTTTCTTATCTCCCATCTTTCTTACCTCTTATCATGTCTATTATTCGTGCTGCCTCACAGCCATTTTTAGTGGCAAGAAGATTTTATGGAAGCGCTACCTCGACGCGTCTTGCTGCTGTCGCACCCAGCGCGTCCAACCAGGCAGTGAATACCGCCCGTGGTGCACTGTCTGCTGCAGCTGTTCATGCAAGTGGCCCTATGCGAAACAACTGGTCAAGAGAAGAAATCCAATCAATTTATGATTCGCCATTTATGGATCTGATGTATTTTGGCGTATGGAAGGAAAAATGATTTTGCTAGCGGAGCATTTAAATGTCAACGTAGGCCAAAGTCCACCGTGAGAATTTCAATCCACGCGAAGTTCAGCAGTGCACTTTATTGTCAATCAAAACGGGTGGATGCACAGAAGATTGCAAATACTGCCCCCAATCGTCACGTTACCAAACTGCCGTCAAGGCACAGAAGTTGCTCGACACCGACGAGGTTTTGCATGCTGCCCTGCGTGCCAAGGAAGCCGGAAGCACAAGGCACGCGATCCAAATTCAATTACTGATGTTTTTTCTCATACGTTTATTTTTAATAGATTTTGTATGGGTGCAGCCTGGAGAGATCTAGCTGGTCGAAAGTCCAACTTCAAAAAAATCTTGAGCTATGTAAAGACTATCCGGTAGGTAAATCGTCATCTCTCGCACATCATGTTTGACGTATGCTTAGTGGCATGGGTATGGAGGTCTGCTGTACACTGGGTATGTTGAACGAGACGCAGGCAAAGGAGTTGAAAGAAGCAGGATTGACGGCGTACAACCACAATTTGGATACGTCGCGCGAGTACTATCCTAAGGTATGGATAAAAAAAATACCTCCAGTAGCAACAGCTTGATTTACACCTATATATCAAGATTATCAGCACTCGTACCTACGACGAGCGTTTGCAGACCATCAACAATGCCCAGGAGGCTGGTATCTCCGTCTGCTCGGGCGGTATCATTGGTTTAGGTGAGGCGGAGGAAGACCGTGTTGGTTTGTTGCACACACTTTCTACGTTGCCTCAACATCCCGAAAGTGTGCCTGTTAACGCATTGTTGGCTGTTCCGGGTACACCTTTGGAAAATCAGGAGGTACATTGATGACCTGCGATTCTTTATGTCCTCACCTATCTTTTATTTTTCAGCCAGTATCTGTATTTGAAATGGTTCGCATGATTGCCACCGCACGTATTGTGATGCCAAAATCGATGGTTCGTTTGTCGGCAGGCCGCGTACGATTTTCGATTTCTGAGCAAGCCATGTGCTTTATGGCTGGAGCAAACTCTATCTTCACGGGTGATAAGCTTTTGACAACTCCAAATAACGAAATGTCGGATGACAAGGCAATGTTTGATTTCCTTGGTATGTCATGTAGCTTGTATGATATGCAGGAAACTAAATTCGCGATTAGGTCTTGTTCCAAAACCACCTAACTTTGAGCAAGGATCTGACAAGCCTGAGCAGCACGAATATCATAACTGCAAAAAGTCTGCTGAAAATACCGAAATCTGAAAGGAAAGCTGTAGAGATGGCAGCAATATAAACTGTTTGAGACCTGCATGAGTTTCAGCACGTTTATTTACTTGTACGAAACACCTGAAACCGCTTATCTGGTTTACTATATATATGAAAATAAAATAAGGCATGAACTCTGGATGGTGAATTGGACTTTTTTTTTCTGGGAAACAAACGATGATTCATATTAAGTCTGCCATGTGTCAGGGGAGTGCCAATAATGCTTAACGATATTTGCTAAACTAATACAGGAAAAGTGAATGGATACTTGATGTAAGCGAGAGTAATTCTGGCAGCACGTGGCAGATATGAACATGAATGAACATGGTTAAAATAATTTGCATCTGTGATCTGGGTAAGTTTCACCATGATTTTTCATGGACAGAAAATACTCATCAGTTGCGCTAAAAGAATCCCTGGATGTCAGTTAATGCTGATGTTGTCTACGGTTACTGAGAGGTAATCCCTCAGTTCGAAGGCAGCCACCAAAGCATCTAGATACACACAGATTGTTTTAAATTTCTAAACCCTACATGTTATTTTTCCTTCACATATGTCTAAGGCAAAAAGAAGTAGTCTGGTTCGGCGTGGCTAAATTTGACAAGCGGTAGCAACGCTTTGTCAGAAATAAGCCTCGGTAACTGTTCGAGCAATTAAAAGCTCAAGATGCGATGAAGTAGATTCAACAGAGGTAGTGCAAGTATGGCAACATCAGACCAATTTATCATATTGAATTGACAATTATCTCAAGAAGGACTTTGATGAGATTTATTATATTGACTTCTTCCGAAAACCCCTCATTCTTGGTCACTTAATTTGAAGGAAAGGAGTGCCCAAGGGGAGCTCTTGATGAAATTCTCGAGAAAGACTGGGATTTGGGACGATCTTTTCTTCCATACGATGGCTGTTGAATTGCTTATTTGTGTGACAGTAGTCAATGTTCGAGAGAAATTCCCAAAGGCAATGGAGACTTCGCCCAACCAACTGCAAAATATAGCCACAAATGGATTCCAGATACCAGGTAATGTTTATTTACAGTTATAAAAATCGTACTATATTCTAATATTTCGTTTGTAGGTTTGTTGATGAACCAATTGACAATGGCTGTATCTGAAAGGTATGCACGTCGGATATCGCTGCTCCCATAGCTATTGAGGAACACAGATACCCCACAAATCTTTTACAAATACATGTACCTAGTCCTCAAGGTCATTCGAAATATGAAGCGTGTGAACGCTACCAGTAGCGGTTTCTGGACAAATGCAGCCGGTATACTCCAGATAACCAGAAGGCAACAGTACTTTATTTGCGAGTGCGACAAACGGCAAATGAAAGCACTGAGCTTTTGGATATAGACTACGTCACACTTCAACCTGGATACAAAGGGAGATAAACCATGATAAAGTTGGAAGGCAACTCGAATTTCGTCTTTAGTGAGATTTTTTAAGAACAAATTATTTTAGAACTCGGCATCCGTTAGTTGAACTGAGAACTGCGTTGACTAAAGCAGCTTCGTCAATGTTGCCTTCAATCCATTCAGACAGCTCCGCGAAACGGCTTTCCGATTTTTCGTCTCAGGATTTCCCTCCTTATCCTTCACCTTCTCCCTTTCTTTTCCCTCCTCCTCTTCTTCATCTCCCTCTTCCTACTGTTCTTCCAATACGTCCTGTATTTCACCGCCTGGAATTCCAGCTTGACTTAGAACCAGAATCAAGGGAATGTTCAATTGAGCGTCGGTATAATTCTTCTACAATAAACAAAATGTACCTGTTATCCATCATCTACGTTAACTTCCTCCAAACTTTTTTCTATTTGGTCAGATTACTCTATTCTCTTTGGTTGAACCTTAACGTTGATCTTCTGCAACGGGCTTTCCTCTCTGTGGCTCCTGTAATCGCTTAATATAGCTGCATATCTCGTTTGATGGAGTTTAGTGATCTCTAGACTTCTCCAGAAGGTTTGCCAATTGATTCATACTTTCAAAGTTCTATAAGATAGCATTTCGAGATTGTTAGTAAAACCACTACCTTTTGTTTGTATCGCGTATAAGTCGTGGTTGGCTTATTTGCCTTTGTCATTGACTTTCTGTAATCGCTCTTGTCTGTCGTTTTTTCCCACTATTATCTTGCGATATTTTTCTTCGCGTTCTCTACCTAGATAAACCTGTAATCGTATGCGTAAGGCACACTCTGAAGCCTTAATATCAGCGAATCGTCCCATATGCTCCGCAATCTTGTTGCATACTGAGGGATGGCTTATAGCAATGAACCGGGTACTCTTTGTGTATGATAATAAAAAATGTGCAGCAAGTCGCTGCTTCCGCTCCCGTCAGTCTCGCGGAAGTATTAAAGAACCTCTCTCTGGACTGGCACGATTTCGACATGTTATTCTTCGTTCCCGTTGGAGCCATCTCAGAAGCTGAATTTGCCTGGAAAGATCGTCGAGAGTTAGAAGCCGTCCGAAATGGTAAGAGATGCAAGAGGAGAACTTCCCCAAACCGTCAAATTGTACGCTGCAACGTGCTGCATTGATGAATGTACGACTGCACCAAGTTCACTCAGTTTGTCCGTTATGATAACTGCGGTTGATGATTGTTTCTTGGGAAAATGGCTTTCCCAGTGTAGAAATATCAGTTCGCAGAAGCTGCATCACTGCGGCAGAGCACGTTCGAATTTGTCCTCTTCTCTTTATATCCATCATCTCTAATTTCATCATACTTTCTCTCTTCCTGCTTTTCTTTTTCGGTGCCCTCCGATCGCTTCTGCTGACTTGATGATTCCTATTGCTTCCTTCTTGTGGATCCCTGTCTAGTTTCTTTTCCCAGATTTTGCTTTTTTCCTCGCTTCTTCTTCAGCTTTTACCACATCGTACGATATACAAAGGAGTTATGGACATATTCTTTCCACTTCGTACTCACAACCAATGTTGCCCCTTTCGGCATAAGTGAGGTTTTTCCCGACTGGAGAAAAGAAAGGTCTGAAGGTTTACATGAGATGCAATCATGCCAAAGAAGTAAGCGCGGTTAGCTAATATGAAGGGCTGGATATGTAGGATATGGTGCATCTAGTAATGACGATCTCCACGGTCGTCATTACTTGTACAATTGAGCTTTCGCCCGCTTCCAGTATAGACCGTACTTATGTTCTAGCACTTTAAAGCCATTTTGACATTTCTTTTGCGAGGAGGATATTCCTAAATTCATGTAGACATACTTTGCTCATTTCTCCAAAGAGTTACGCGATGCACGAACATCTCTAGTCTGGTAAAATATATCCAGGAGAGAAAAAAAAAACGTCGTCATCTGAAGGCTGTACGATGAGTGAACTTATCGACATCATATGGAATTGTCTCCACATCTATTCATCGCAATACTTTTTCACTGCCAGTTACTCAATCTCCGGAGAAGTCTTAAAAACCACCATTGTTTATGGAGGGATGAAAGACGGAAAGACTGTGGAGCCTGTTTCTATCAGTGAGCTCATGACAAAATTCATATTTACCTTGTGTCATCTCTTTATTATTACATATGCTGCCTGCGATAGACCCACACTTGCGGCTCTATCTTACCGATCGCGTAAAGTCGCGTTAGACAACAGTGATAGAGCGTGGATTCTCTTCGCTGCTCATAAGCGTGCGAGCAACAGCTTTCACAGACACTCCAGCTTCGAACATCTCATCACTCAATTGCTGCTGTTTTGTGGAAGGTTAGTGGTTTTCGTTATATGAACGTAAATCCACATTTTCCAAATAATGATTATGATAGCGCTCCACTTTATTTCCTTCTCTGGACCCATTTACCTTCTATTGTTTATCTCTTCGCAAAATCGCTCTGATGAGGCATGGACAGACGTAACGCGTCGAGATTGTCGATTTTTTCGTTCAGGCTTGACGCTTCGTATAGTTTCATATTCACCACCCCTTTTATACTTGATATGAAGCATTCCAGACTTCAAAAATTTTATCGCAACAGCAAAACAGTGCGCTTGGCCATGTTCTTCGATGTCTCTATCGACTGCTCTCGACTATCAAATATGCAACCATTGCAATTCTCAGGAACACTATCGTGGGTGTCTTTGAAAGAGATGGTAGCATCACTATTGGCGCTTTCTGCAAATGGTCCCGCGTACATTTGAACATGAAACTATAAATGTATAATGTATCTTGGAATGACATAGGATGAAGAACAAGTAGAAGGCACAGACAAGTCATCACGTTACAAATACCGCAGTTTGTACTACTTGTGTCCCAGAATTCCTAAATGTAGTGAAGTCTATCCGTGTTCCTACTACTGCCGTTATTGAAAATCCAATAACACTATGGTCACTTTTTTTCATCTTCACTAACCAAAACAGTACTGTAATGACAAGGTTTTTCTTGTAGAGAGAAAAAAAAAATATATAGTATGATGATTTAGTGTACATGCATGGATTTCTTATTTCAAACAATGATATGTACGTGAATTTCGTCTTTTCTAAGTGCAAACTTCAGTCTTGGTCGATCTAAATATTTATTTGTAATAGCGTGAATGTCCTCTTGATACATGGTATAGAGATACGGGATTTATGAATTTTTTTTTTTCATTTAGTTGCCCTAGTTATAAATAGTAGCCCCCGCTTTTCAAATTCTAATTGTGTGATCACCTGGAACTATTCAGTACGATTGCCGTTTTTTTTTCCAGATTTCAAGTTGAAACTTCATTAATTAACCGTGAAGGATGGCATTCCATGTGAACAAGATCATTAACAATTTGGTGCATTTTTCACGGGAAGAATGGAAAGGGAATAGAAATAGATAGTAGTTTGGATGTAAAGTATGAAATCCTCGGGACGTGATCCACGAATTTGTTGCTTTCGGAAAACAGGAGGCGACCAGCAGGGAGCACAGCTACCAATATGGTTGTGACACAGCGCTTCTTTCCTTTGGCGCTATTTACTTTGGCGCTCTTTTTTTTTTATTCCTCTTTTCCTTTCCTTAACTCTTTCACCTTGGCTTTAAGCCAACCATCTTTCTCAGACAAACCCCGGTCCTTCCTTTCCTTACGTCTTGTAAATATATATACAAGACCTTTTACTTCACTCTCATTTAAACCATCTCATCGTTTCAATCACATCCCATCCGACCTCGTTGTCATCGTTTTCAGATTCACTTCGATTGAGCCTGTTGAACAGATCTTTTTTTTATCACATAACTTTTCCCTCGAGAGAAGGTAAATTATCTTGCTTGTATTTGTCCGCATACCTAAACTTGTTCTAGATAATCTGTGGTTTTCATAAATTTAATTGAGCCTTCCTGTGTGACTCCGTTTGCCCATTCAACAACTACCATTTTTTTTTTCTCTTGAATCATGGGCCAACTGTTATCAAGCTTGAATCTCCGCAGTGGTGATGCGATGGTACCTGAACTAGGATTCGATATTGAAAGTAAGTATGGCAGGCTATTGCATAGGAGGGAAGCCTTATATATGGACATTAGACGCCACTCCATCACCTGACGAGCTCCAGCTTCACAACCAACTTTCCTCTCTGCTCGTGCAACCTGGTCCCGTGCTCTTAGAATCACTGAATAACTATAGTTCAGCTTCTGAGTTGATACGAGAAGCCATTGCAACACCAATCCCCGAAAACGAAAACAAAGCATGGGAAGCTGTTCTGCCTATTGTCGATATGCTACGTGAATTTTACGGCTACGCCGCTGATTTGCGTAAGTATTGGATCTAAAATCAACACAAAAGCTGACTTTTTTTTTTTAAAAAAAAAAAAAAAAAGAGGACGGTATGCCACGGTTACTTAATGTGTTGTGTCAGGGCGACGTAAATAAGAACTTGGAAAAACATCAAGGTCTGACAAAATTACTGGCAGATTTACTTGATTTTGTGTTCGAGTTCGACTACCTCAAGGTATGAATGTTGCAAAGATATTCCTCCAGTACCTACTAAGACAAGTGACATAGATGCGCAACCCTACGCTTCAAAATGATTTTTCGTATTATCGTCGCATGCTCCAACGTGGCCGCTACAGTACAACTGGACGGGAATCAATCAACGAAAGCGTCTCAGACTTGCGCAGTGCCATGATGGAGGATGACCAAGCTAATCGTATTTCATTATTTATTGCGTATCCGACCCCGATGCTACGATGTGTTATCGAAACAACGACAGAATATGTGAAAGAGAACAATCTGCAGAAAAGTGTTGGCGATTGCCTTACCGCATTGTGGGCGGCTTGCTTCCAGACCGTAAACAAAAAGAGGTAATAGTTTCGAGTAATTACTTGCACATAACTCACTCTGCTTATTTCTAGGACAAACCGCCCGGAGGTGTCCGCGTTTTGTTTAAAGGTGATGGTAGTCTCGATTATTCTTTACGATCATATCGATCCTAATGGCGCGTTCTCTAAGAACTCCCCTATCAATGTAAGTTTACATCCCTCCTTAAATTCTGGTTCTAATCGTGCGTCATTAGATAAAAAATTCTATAAAAATGATCCAGACCATTAATGTACACAATATTTCCAAGGAATCTAGCGCGTCGAACCTCATGTCCGCACTAAGATACAACTCAAAGCATCTCAACGACGATTCGACTCCAAAAGGTGTGAAAAATATCGTAATGGCTGCCTAATTTGTTAGTATACGTTTGCCCCTTGATCCTTCCCTCTCTCACATACACAATTACACGCTCTCTCTCTATCTTTCTCTTTTTCTCTCTCTTCTCTTTCTCTCTCTTCTCTTTCCCTCGCAATTCGTTCTTCTTTTCCTTACTATTTCTCTTTCTACCTCCAATCCTATTCTTCCTTTTTCGCAGCTTTCTCCGGCGCATAACCGGTGCTGTGAGATAGCGTTTGTTGATACCATTGCGCGTGTGTAGGAGACAAAAAGAAATATATATTTTTGTACCTTTGTTTTTCTGCTTCAATCCGTCGTGATTGTATCAATGATTCGTGCTGTTCAAAGTCCTATTCCCCATTGTCACAAATAGCAAATGGCGTCGCTTGCCTTTGCTGTCGATTGTTTGGATAGTAAATCCTTGACAGTATCATGGCTTTACACGGAGTTCGTTTCATATGGATAGATCAGAGAACATTGAAGGAGTAAACCTACACCCGTGATTGCATCTTAAGCATACAAGATATATCCAAACACGTTAGCAAAGCAAGTAAATGATCGTATTCTTGAGCCGAACATCGGGTAGTGCTACTGTAGTTCCACATGACTTATCCCTCTCCCTCACTCTAGTAATTTTTTTTCTGTTTGATAGGACTTGATCAAACAGATAACTTTAGCATTATGCTCGTCTCTACTTCATAATAGAAAGCAATTTCCAAGCCTAACAATGAGATTACATGGATAGATCTTTACCTGCATTGGCACTTTGAAAGTAGATAAGAGTGTCTGTCTCTGTTTGACCATCACTCACTAAGACCACAATAAAGCCCTTCTATAATTCGTATGATGGCTGCAGGCTATAAACATGGGTCATCCTACAATCTGTAAAAGAACAATAGATGTGAAACAATGTTACACTTGACATAATTTCAAATCCAGGTAGAAAACAGGTTTAACCTCATTGAAAAAAATCGCCGAAGACATGGCAACGAACTTCAAAGCAACTACGCTGTATTATTATGCTAGTTCTTTTTGTTTATTTTAAAGGTCCAAGAAATATATTCGTATTCTTCTAATGGAAATAATGTCATTTAATTGACAGACACAGAAGCTTTGCTGTCGTTTTCAAAGCCTAAAGCTTTCTTTTTTTCCACGTACTATATTAAAAGCTATCTCTAAGTAAAAATTTTTTTCTCGATGACTGTAGCAATTGTAGTAATAAATTAGGCTGATCGAACCAAAACGATAGTACCCTCTTGAACAATAGTAGAAGTTTTGAAGGTCTTCTGTACGGAGACGAGGTGTCATAACATCTGCATTGCATATCCGTTGTCAATCGGCATGTTGTAGGTGATATCCAACAGAGCGGACAGAGTTTTTGCAATTCCCCTGAATTCCTAGGGAAGTAAGTGCGAATTCGCCTGATGTAATCTTACAGTAGTAGATGACGAAAATGTCTGTGCTGAATTACGTACTCCGCAAGGTAAAATGATATTCCATTTAGATGATGACGATAGGCACAACCTGAAGTTTAGAAACAGGTGCACAAAATTTTCACTGCTAGCCACGTATGCTTCCATTTCCGGAACAAATGTATGATGCAGATTACGCGATATGTGAGGTTAAGTTTATAGAATAGCCAAAGGGCTTGAAAGCAATATTCTCCGCTGACGATTACTATTGAAACCAGTATGAATGAAACGAATTCCCGCAGCCATTCAGAACGCCTTTTTTTGGCCATCGCAGAAAATGCGACATTAGATGTATGAAAGATAGCAGGACTTCCGTTCGCCACGTCACAAAATGCTGTATTATTTCCCGATTTTCCGGCCGGAGGAAAGGTGCCAACTGCAACTGTGCACAATACTGTAAGATACAAGGATCTGTAGTCTACGTGACTGAATGTATCATCGCGCACTATCCTCTAATAATCCATATCATCCCCTTCAAAATATCTCGTCAGAGGACGAAACATGAATCCTTTCTCATTGAAAGAGTACGCTTGCTATGTTTCATCCTAGACAGTTGATTAGATGATAGAGCGTCATAGCTGAAGTTGCCTTTCACTGTGTCAGTAACATAAAAACCAACGGCTAGCAAGAATCTTTTGTTTCTCTAAACTTACGCGCGATGCACCTCACTGATGAGGAAATTGCTACTTCCAATCAAGTTAATCTAATACCATAGAAGGTATTAAATGATTTGATACATTGAATGACTATATATATCAACTTGGATAACTATAAGGCGCAAGAATCAATCAAACAAGCTGTAGATTCTAGGCGCCTGAAAAATCTTAAAGTTTGCAATGCTCGAAGCCTAAGGAAAGTCATGAACAGGAATCGTCGTGCAATATTCCGTGAAACTGTGATCGCATCTCCAACGAATAGCAAAAAGTACACCGTCCACAGAATGTGTAAAGAACAAGGATTTGGCTACTGAATTGCAAAGAAAGTTTTTTAAAGGAAACTCACTAGTACGACTTTATTTTTTCTAAAACACAATGACTAGGCTATTGAGGTATGAGATATAGTTTAGACAATTGATGGCTTGTTAAAAAAAAGTAAGAGGTCCCAGAATATTCGTTCTTGGCATTTTCCTATGAAACAAACGGGACTGAATGTCTCACACCAATGTTCAAAAATGGCGGAACCTCTGTTACTGTATGGAGTGGCATATGCTATAATGGAAAATTAGGACTCGGAACTAGTTTAAGAAAAGACGGAACTGCGATGCTGTTTACGCGAGACTCGGTTTATTTATCTGAAACAAGATAGAGGGCTGTGTAACTAAAAAATAGTATTTGAGACACTAAAAAGAATCGATCGAAAGCAATCAGATAATAAGAATTAGTGAGACAGAGATCATATTTTTATTTAATGAATATCATTGACCTTTTATACTAATAGCACTGCTGGTTTGGATGGACCGAGGTGGTTGTAGGTGGATTGTTTCTTCCATGAAGTTTGTACTCACTTTCCTTAATGCGGTCTTCTCCGTAGCGGATCACGAAACTTCGGAGAAAAGCATTGTATTGTATTTCCTAAAAAGAGAAGAGAATCAGTGTCTGACGCAGCTGCATGCATTTGTCATCTTGCTCTGCAAGTATCTTCGTGCATCTTTTTGCAATCAGGAATTCTCGTTCGTGCTTCTGACCTCAATGACGGGCTCTTTGATAAAAAAAAAAAAAAAAAGAGGATACTTAATAAGCAAGTCCGAGATACGCGTGCCAATTATCAGCTTTTCAGCAAAGTCGGTATGTGACAAAACGACGTTGATGTTAGGATGTACATAACCCGCAACTGGAAAACCCTTGTTGTAAGCATTCATGCTTTTCATCCAGTGTGGGATGTGTACCGTTTCAGTAAAAAAGAAGAGAGGAGAAAGAAACCTCGGTAGATTGAGCGCCAGACACCTTTCGATCGGTATAAAATACTTAGCGGGCTTCATAGAGGCAAGTAATAATCAACAGAAGAACCGCAAGACAATCAATGATGTATAATAAAAAAAAAGTGTAAAGTAAGAAGTCATTAAGGACAATACGTAGAAGGCTTCAGCGTTTCTTGCCTTGATAACTTTTTTGTAACTCGAATCCTGATGTATTAGTCTGTGAAATTTCTTTCTTGTGCTGGTAAACTGTGGGACATTTGCGCCGTCCTTCTGGCGATTGTAGCTATCTTCTGCTTAAGATACAAAGTCATGTAGGTCTGATTATTACATGGTATATTTTACGTTTCTGGTATCGACCGTAGCACAACCACATATGAGCAATGAAGAATGTCAACTACAGAACTCTACATATTAAAAGAATATCAAATACAAGATAGACAATATGTAAAGAACAGAAATTATACACGAGCTTGCACAAGGTATTACCAGTAAGAAAATAGCAGACGGTGGGACGTTTATTGCATCTTTACAGTCGCTTACACGGTGTTTACCATAACTTTTCGTTTTTGCAAGGAGACACTCATCTACCAAAGATTTCTCATTTCTATGGAAGGCAGCTGATAAAACCCCGGAATAGTCAACTACATCTTTTTGAATGGAGGAGAAAGAGTACAGTAGTCACATCCTTATAACAAGAAGACGAAGGCACGTCGATGATCCAAGTCTAGTTGAGGAAATAAGAGGCTGAGGAAAGCGCCATCCATGTTCCCTAACAAGAAGCTATCACATCTTAGTTTGCTTATGTGTCTACATCTAATAGAGAACAAAAAAAAGCGTACTGAAAGACCATGTATTAAAATACTTTTGAGTAATTAGGATTTGTTACAGTAGTAAAAGGTGTAAAGCACTACTGTCAGCATCAATCAGGAAGATCCCTTTAATAGTGTTTGGAGACGCCAAGGTTCAAACCAACGTGCGCCGAGAAGCGTCAGGTCTCATTGGCCGATGCCGAAAAAACTAGAGAAAGCTAAATGTGAAGGTTTGTTGGTAATGGTGAACATGAAAGAGCACAGCACCTCGAAGGCACAGTCGTGCTTGCATTTACACTAACTTCCGTTGGTTTTTTCTGTTTAGATATGCCCAACCTGTCACGAAAAGGGACTTGACAATCTATAGTTGGATAACATCACGGAAAAAAGCCGATGATCACGAACGTCCGGAATCTTTTTTCCGTATTTTTTTATCAGTGTAACAAAAACATGAAAGATGTTTACAGGTAAAAAAAAACACTTAGCATTGATCACTCTGGGATTCATTTTCTATTTTTTTTCGTCGGGCGATTGTGCTACAGGTCAAGAATCCCAGATGGTCTGTTCTGTCATACAATAGCTGCAGCACCTTTTTGGTCCCAGTTTTCAGTATACATGTTTTTTTCATATGTGAATTGTCAGCGCTCTCTACGAAAGCACAGTTTAACAGCTGATTCATCCAAATAAATATGTATGATGTATTTGGTTTAGTGACTAATCAGTGCAGGGTGGTGACTAGTCAAGGCAAAACTATACCCGTAAAGTTTCTTTGTACAAAAACAAATCGTAGTACCTTCTTTTTTTTTTTTTTTTTTTAGTTATATTCTGACAGTTAGCGTAAACCATGTGAAAAAAGCATGTAGCTAACAGACGTAAGAATGAACGATTACATTACTGCCATTCACAAAACATGGTAAAATAATAACATGCATTGGAGAAGAATGTCTATCTTGGTCCTGTATTACAAAGGGAGAACCGACATGAGTAGACACGGGCTTAGGAGAAGCATGACCACAGCTGGGTTTGCTCCTTGAAGAGTGGCTTTCTCTCGGCTGACTTGAATTCAAGTCCGACAAAGAGACAGCGCCAAATTGAAAATCTCGCCTCGTGCTTGTTTCCCTTGGTTATCTAGTAGATCATAAGCTTTGATTTCGCAAAGATGATGCTATACAAGCTTGTCGTACTGGGTGATGGTGGTGTTGGAAAGGTAACTTTTTTCTTTAGTTTGCAAATGGATCGAATGTTTACTAATCTGTCTCTTTTTTTGACCTACAGACGGCCTTGACCATTCAGGTAGAGTCCTCACGACATTTTTTCTTCTGAAGCTAATTAATACAACATCGCTACATTAGCTTTGTCTTAACCATTTTGTTGGTATGTTAAAACCGAGTTGACAATGGCTTCGTCATTAAACGTTTTCTTTTTCTTTTTTTTTTAGAGGTACTGAACTTAGTTGACTACAGTACTTTAGGCTAACAGTAAAACTCAGACTTATGACCCTACTATCGAGGATTCATACCGCAAACAAGTTGTTATTGATGATCAGCCATGCGTTTTAGAAGTTTTGGATACAGCTGGCCAAGGTAAACCGGGGAAGGCGTCAGCGTCCCTTTTATGAACCGTTCTTTACGTAAAGACCTTATTTGATAGAGGAATATACTGCGTTGAGAGACCAATGGATCAGGTAAAGATGAAATAACTTACGATTGAAAAGTGAGGTGGTTAATGGAGGTAAAAATCAAAAATTATATACACATATCCTCAACAGAGATGGAGAGGGATTCTTGTTGGTGTACTCAATAACATCCCGTTCCACTTTTGAACGGGTGGAGCGATTCCGCGATCAAATCTTCCGTGTCAAGGATGTCGATAATGTGCCGTTGATGCTGGTTGGAAACAAATGCGACAAAGTGACGGAACGTGAGGTTACACGTGAAGAGGGCTATGCCATGGCTAAGCGACTGGCTTGCGATTTCATCGAGACATCTGCAAAGACGTGCGTGAATGTGGAACGATCATTCTATCAGGTAGTCAAAGTTATCCGTGCCCAGCGTGAAGGGCTACGTGCGGGACCCAAGAACAAAACCAAGAAGGAGAAGAGAAACAAGTGCTTGATTCTATAATTTTTATATATCTTTGTCGTCTAATGGATTTTTTTGTCATTATTTTTCTATTGTTTGTTTTGATACTTCAATTCGTGCAGCTGATGGAATAGACGCAACCGATTTCAGCTGCCTAGTTTTGAATTTACATATGAAGTGTTTTGATGATATCACCCTACTATTTCACTGTCTTAACCAGGTTGAAAAGCTGCCCAACTACCTGATTGTTCTGCATTGACATAGTTACCAAATGAAAGCAAAGGTAAAATTATGTGTTTCTAATTACTTGTTTGATTGATCAAATGGATCTACAGAGCACTCTAGGTTTGAGTATGAAAATATGTGCCAAAACGCATGAACGATGAGCATGAAACATCTAGAATTCATTAAGGTAGGGAAAAGGGTCGTCTGATAGTCGTAACTACGACGTCATATTCTCATGCGTGCCAGTCTTTCATAGGAGCATACGTTATGTTGATTAACGGAATAGACTGAAAATACACCATAGAAGAGAATCTAAATCAATAATCACCATTAATCAATCGAATGCGGCAAATGTACCCTGTGTCACAAATGTTTTCCTTAATGTTGTTTCCCGCACTTCTGAATTGTCTTTTTGTGGTATCATAGTATTTCTATTACTTAATGTTTCCTAAAAAAAAAAGACCACTACACAATTATCAGATCTTGGTATTTGAAAAAACCATTTCCCCAGATCAGGTAGCCTCCGTGATCCCAAAGCTTTGAATTTCATACCCACATATGATGCTCTTCCTGAGAGCAAACGTTTTATTGATGTTTTACCATCTTTTCCGAGTTCGCGTATTCGACCTCCTGATTACCTGCAATGAAATTACAGCTGATTCCGAAAGACGGACTATTTTGCGAAAAGCCTAGACGCTAACCTATTTGACATAAAACAACTTTGGGATCAACATTATATGTCTTAGTGTTTGCAACGTGTTATGAACCCATAGAAGTTTCCTTGTAGTCGATCCTTCTTTATCTTATTTGTTTGCACTACTTCGAGAAAAACCATGAGTAGATCAGGTTCAGACTAAACGTTCATCTTCAGTGTCTAATAGATCATTGTTAATATCGATTCTTGCCGAAAATGTGCCAAAAATAAAAAGAAGAAGAATTCACTTCTTGTGCCGAAACTTTTTCTTAAAAAAAATTCAGCAATGGTGATAAATTTAGTATCCAAGAGTAACACAAATTGCACGAGATTCGTTTGATAATCATGTTTTCGTAGTAAATGGCTTGAGCCCTATTAATATAAACAAACATCATCGTTGTATTGCACCATTTCAAAGTCATCTTCTTTCAAATATCGTATGCGTAAGTAGGTATGACCTACAAATAGGGCAAAATGGATGATCCGTGTGAGTATTTGGCGAAGCTGTAAATCCCCGCAAATAGCCAAAAGTGGTTTTCGGCTGACATCATTCGGAGGTTCAATACTTGAAGCGATCTTCTAATCTCCTTTCTCTTCAGCAAACCCGGTATACCTTTATATTCTTTTTTTCTTTCCTTGCCACTCCTTTTTTGCTTAGTATGGGTAAAGCGCAAAGTAAACTAAGTCCTGAAGAGCTGAGTGATCTGCAGAAATGCACCTATTGTAAGTCGTTGCTACTGATTGTGAAAAACCTCGAGATTTATTGTCCTCATTCGAATCTGCCATCTAGTCGATAAAAAGGAGCTGCAGCAATGGTAATATTAGGTTTTATCTTAAATTAGTTATGTACAAGTTCTTTTACAGGTATAAAGGCTTCCTAAAGGATTGCCCATCCGGCCAGCTGGATAAGACCGAGTTCCAGAAAATTTATAAACAATTCTTTCCATTTGGTGACCCTTCACGCTTTGCGGACTATGTGTTCAACGTATTTGACGGTGATAAAAATGGCACCATCGACTTCAAAGAATTCATCTGTGCGCTGTCAATAACAAGTCGAGGGCGTATAGATGAGAAATTATTCTGTAAGAGCAAATCTCCGTCTTCTGGAATACTAATGTTGTCTCAATAGGGGCATTCAAGGTGGATAATAAAAGAAAAAAATGCGATTCCGAATTTTTGGGCTGTGGTGCTGACATTCATTGTAGTTGTACGATATTGACAACGACGGGTTTATAACGTACGATGAAATGCTACATATCGTTGATGCGATCTACAAAATGGTCGGCAGCATGGTGAAACTACCGCCAGATGAAGACACGCCAGAGAAACGGGTGGCAAAGATTTTTGATCTCATGGACACGGTAAGTTTTTGTCATTGTACTGCGGGAAACTTTTATTTATTTTGGTACAAGGATAAGGACGGTCGGCTGAGCATGGACGAATTCAAAGAAGGAAGCAAAAAGGATCCTACTATTGTTCAAGCACTTAATCTATACGATGGGTTGGTGTAAGAATCATTGTAACCCTACTCCTTTCTCCTTGCTATCTTAAAAAGTTGCCTACCAGCAATAAATCTCAGTTTTCAAAAGTGGGCGGGGATTTCTATATTCGGTAATGTTTGTTGTAACGTACTAAAAAAATCATGGAACGCGAATAAACTTCTGTTGAGATCCAAGAAAGTTCATTGCATGAACTGTAGTCATGCACGATGGCAATCCCTACACCACATCAATGTTTATACTATTTATAATATTAACGCGAAATTGAACAATTAACGTATGCCTTGGCCTTCCAACGACAATAACGGATTCGTCAGGTTTTACAAATCTCCTGTCTACAATCATTGCGGAGACTCAGCGTTTGTGCCCAGACAGGCTTGGCAATAGACAAGGGCGGAAAGCAAAAGCAGCGATTGCGAAGAAGCAGTAGCTACTCCTGAGGAAACTATGTAATATTTCAGAACGCATGCTTCAACGATGGAACAACGCGTCGTTCATAACTGACGCTGTCTTCGTGATTTCCGTGTAACAAATCGTAAGAGATCACTGGTTAAGAACGGTTACAGTCTGGGAATATTCCTGCGTTTCTCCATCTATGACTGTATTAGGCTGTGCTTGTTTGAAGTACTTGTTTTAGGAACTTCATTATTGTTGTCATTCAATTATGTGATACATCAGCCTTTCCTATCGCTATTTTTTTATGAAATATAGAAGTTGACCATTAGATACGGGATATAACTACACAAGTAAATAGTTGAATCAGAATAGTTAACACTCTGGATACAAACTCTTAAGATCTATGCAACAAGTTTTGTATGTTAAGGTACAGGGCTCGTGCAACGACACATTCTTTTCTTTTAAAGCCGAATTTCATGGCTGTCTCTGTACATTATAAAGTATTGTTTATTGAATGATATCTTACGCTTCATGCTTTTTCTTGTCTGAACTATGATCTATGTGATCTGTAAGGGCAATGTGCCGAAAGGCGCTGTGCTCACTGCCTTGCGACTCCCCCACCCCCAAATAAAATCAAAGTTTTCATCGATATTTATGCTGCTCTAAGATAATTTTGCGTCAGGAAGCCAGTGAGGACGTCCTTCTTAAACCTTCCCCTGGAAGCATGGACGTGAGTTCTACAGACCGGAAGCAACACACGCTCCGTCATCTTGAAGCTTGAGTCCAAATCGCGGCAGTGTATCGTCGAGCATGTGAACAAGGCCCTTCGTCTCGCTACCATCAGATGCTTCCATTGCTAGAAACTCATTACTCTTTTGTGTCGAAGCCTAGCCTGCCAGATATCTTTGGACACGTTTTCATCCAAATATCTGTGTTTAAGCTTACTTCTTCATGACCTTTTGATATGGTTTCATACCAGTCGAAATCAGCTAGCAACATCTGATCTCTTACTGTTTGCACCACAGCCTATCCAGAATATCCATTTTCGGCTTCTTCGTAATATTCCAAGGTTAACCTCTTTGGTTTTTGCCCAATTTTGGATGCATTTGCAGATTTTTGACCAACACCTCAAAAAATATCTTTTGTAACATGATTTTTTTCTTTCTGTAATCTCTTTATCATGAAGTATTTTTGGTGAACTGGTGCAACCTTTGAATGACTTAGCGTTTTCTAAGGAGTGACATGAGGGCATCTCCAGATACCAGACAAGTCACTTGATCGGATCACTTAAGCTCCTAAGAAAAACGAATGTGATAAAGGTGCTGGTGATATACTAGGCAGTCACTTCATTCGCACTAACTAAGTGGGACTTCATTTTGTCTGCCAATTCTTCGAGTTTTCGATTCAGAGCCACGTTGCCAAGAATGGGTATATCGTCGTCGTTAGGTCCAAAGAGGTCAAGGATACTAGTCAAGACGGTCCTGATGGATGATCCGGAGCACAACGCGTGAGTATCTTGCACCGTTTTCTTGGAGAGACGGTAGCTTGCTCATTTTGCAGGACCGAGGTTGCTATTGTTCGAAATATGATAGAAGTTGGGATGTATTTGGGCTCAGACAGGATGAAAAGTGAGCATGGTCGTTACAGACTACGTGAGTGGTGTAATTAGGTCAGCCCACGGGCTGTTTATCTCGAAAGAAAACATGAAACGGATACTGGACTGGCTACGGCAACGAGGAATTGAGCCAGTAGCTGAAGCCACCAGCGATTCCTCACAAGAAGCAGCTTTATCCTTTGACGCCGCTCAATATTTGAACGCCAAGCAAAGCCGCGTTCAGGTCATACTGCCTTCAAGCTGCCGGATGCCTGAAAACGTCATGTCGCTTTTGGCTGCCATTGTAAAGACCTACAATACTTGCTTCTATATCTTCCCCACCCAGCAGAAGCCAGAAATCATCGGAAATCGCAGTGCTCCTCTCTATGTATCGTTGCTGCACCAAGCCAACTTTTACACAAGCGTGAGTCGATAGATATCGTTGAGAGTGAAACTATACATCTTTCCACGATCTTCGAGGAAAAGAAGCGCAACCAGAAAGTTTCCACACCCCATATAAACTTCATGTTTTAAGAACGTTCGGATATATCATTATGGGTAAGGAAAAGCCACATGCATCACCATGAGTAATAACTAATAAAATTTTGACTTAGGTGGAACCATATGTTTGGCTATCATGGACTGCACACAAAGGTACGTCTGTCGAATCGTGCGTACGTCAAGATATACGTATCCTCAACGCACTGGTCAATATATACAAAACGCCATTCCGATATTGTAACTTATCCTATGGACTATACAAATGACGATTTATGTCTTGGAGGAACTTCAAATAGCTGACCACCCAAACCAAGTCTCTTTTTATCAGTATCTTCTCTTTCACTGCCCTTTTCTGTCTGTTAACCGGGTGTCTGTCCGTAAATTGAATGTTTATAAACTTGAATACTCACTTTATGAACACTCAGGAATTTCGTTAACGTTTGCTTGCTATCAGCATTTATTGAGAAGTTATTCAGTAGTTGCTTTGATGGAGATTATATGCATGCCCCTTAGCCGCCGGTCCTGAGTGTCCGTAGCAACTCTCCCGCTTTTACCATGATCCGCTACAGCCCATATTATGGATCACAACAAATATTCCAGCTTGGACGTCAATAACAAATGCTTTAGCATAATTTGGGCTCAGGATTACTTTAAGATGGTCTGCGCGCTGTCTAACCTATGGACTTTTGAGATCTACGCATACTGGATATTTCACAGAATTTTGCGCTAGTCGAAATAAATTCTGCGTCAGACAAATTCCAAGTTTGCACTGAAACACGAGTCAATTAGCACCATTTTAGCATATGGATAAAATTGAACTTACATGAACTTGGTTCGGTATGACACAGAATTTATCTCGCCCAACGTAAGCATCCATGGTGGTGAGCATCTTTGGTAATACGTTGATAGATAATTTTACTTACCCCGAAGGTATTCCCGTCATACGACGGGGACCACCGCCGTACCTTCCAAAGGTAGAACGGGGTATAAAGGAAAGCAAACAGTATTGCATTGACTGTTTTTATGGTCGAACGGCGGTAATGTTGAACCTGTAAGCATCCTACTAATGCCAGCTAGAGCAATGCAAGTTGCAGCCTCCACGTCGCGGTTCATCGTATTGCGTCCCACTTTGAACCGAGGACAGTTCGAATTCATACACACCGAACTACCGTTCACCGATATCGTTTTCATTTTTCCATTTACTGATTCATGCCGTTTTGGATGTCGTAACTGAGAAAAACAAGCCGAACACGTTTGGGACGTCATGTGCTCGTTCGTGATGCCTACGGTTGCATATCGGCGATGCACTCCTCTCATTTTCTTTCCACCTCGTCTTGTGTGACCACCTATCCGCGAACCAACACCTGTTCCAGCTGCCCCGATGCACATAACTAACCGACACTTTTTCCTGCGAGAATTCTGATC
>JNEV01000720.1:0-20063 GCA_000697495.1 Saksenaea oblongispora B3353 | reverse complement strand
AAAGCTGTTAAACGCACGGCGTTCTTGGCTTGATATGTACCCACGTGTCATATCTACAGCCGTCTATACTTTTTTGCGTCTCATCCCAGATCATCGCGCATCGCATTTGTTAGTGCTTCAAGAGAAGGAAGTTAGATTTGTTGTTAGTCTGCTACGAGAGAAGGTAATGGATAATCTTTAACTTGGTTAAAGCTGACCATACAAAGTGGACGGTATGCTGCGCCATTGGTAGAGATTTGGTTCGAGCACTTCAAGATGTTTCCTCTATACCCGAAATAGCGCAGTTATGGGATGACTTGCTAAATACACCTGAGAAACTTTCGCCACGATTCAAAGGTAAAAATTTTAGAGGTCCACATCAGCTGACTGGTTCACATATCATAAGGAATCGATACAATTCTTAAGCAACCCACACCAAAAGAGTATTTATGGAGCCGATTAACACCAGATATGGAGGCTAAACTATTATTTATATTACAAAATGTAGGATTATCCATGGATGAAACGCCTTATAACTTTGTTTAATAGCTCCCTATTGGTCACTATCAACGGAATCTTGGTTGGTTTCTTCAACGATATCTGAGCGGGCCTGAATCAGAACCGTTCTTTGTCGATGTGATCCGGTTTATTGTTGCCGGATGGTACCCCTCCAATCAAATATTACAAAGTGATATTGTACCGCGTTACGTAATTATTGGGAGTATGCTTAGGGCTATTAAGGTTCGTATTTTCTTTTATTCGTTGAGACTTCTTAATTGATCATCCTAAAAAGATATTGGTTGTTTGTAGAACAACGTGGTAGCAGCCAACGTGAAGATGGCGCTTATTTACGATTGGTTATTTTTTACAGCAGCAGATAATATTATGTTCATTGGTAAGTGCGGTATAGGGAAGCGATGATTATCTCACGATTCAGTTAGAGCCTGCAATGCTATTGATGGAAAGGTCTGCCGAACGGTACCCTTATATTACGGCAATAATCATGGAGTTCTTGAAACTTTCTGTTGATGAGTATTTTCCACCGTTAAAAGATTATATGGCAAGATGTGTCGCTTGCGGGATGCAGACAATGCTTTCTAAAGGCGTTATCCGGTAATATTTTTATTTGTATTGTCTTAATGATTGATAAGGGTTTAGGAGTGTGACGCCAATCTACAAGTGTATTGCTCAGGACGAAGAAACCCGATTGTGTATGCGAACCTTGTTTGGTGCATTCCTGAAACAAGACACAACGGCGGCAGCACCTATCACGCCGGGAATACCAGAAACACGGATGCAAAGACTGGGTACACAGGATGACAAACTGGTAGAGAGCACCCCAATGGAATTTCCGATTCAAGAAACCCCCAAGCCAATAAGTGTACCAGAAGAGGAAGAGTTGAGTGTTGAAAAGGAAGATGGGGAAGAGGGCGAAATAATCAATGAAGAACGCCCTATGGAAAATGATGACGATGTAGAACGTTATCTATATGGAGACACTGGTAAGATAAATTTGGGTTGTACCAACTCCGCTAATTTGTTTTTGTTTTGAAAAGAAAAAGCAGAAAAGCTATCTGAGTCTTTGGAGAATACCGAGACCCAAGCCGAGCGCGGTGGCGTATGGGATGAAGATGTCATTATGGAAACCGAACAAGGTCCAGAAGAATCAGCTGAATCGTCGACCGTCGCTGTGAGAGAGAGCGTCGATAATGATGAAACGCTGTCTATGGAGATGGCTGATAATACGGTAGCAAGCAGTTCTCGGGAAGATAGTGTACGAAGTTCTGTGGAACAGAACAAACTGCAAACGGAGGTTCCAGAGGCGATAGAAAAGGAAGAAGAGGATTATGATGAAGACAACAATGAAGTATACGACGTCGAAGAGGAAGACGAAGGTGAACCAACAGCAGAACGGCTTCAATCAAATCAGTCCTACTGGATATTTGGCGATGCATTAAAACGCTTCCAGTCCTCTTGTTCAATTGTTAACGCGGGCAAAGCTGCTAATGATGCTACAGAATACGACCAGCAGATGACAATAGCAAAATCTAGTCTTAAAGAGATTTTATCTGTATACCTTCGCATGGTAATCTATACTATTTAGTTGGATGTAGCTGTTAACGTGTTTATTTTGGACAGGCCATCCCGGCGGAAACGCTAGCGCCAAATATAGCACCTCAAATACGTAGCATTATGTCAAGCCTGCTATTAGAACACTCACACGTTGTATTTGAAGAGGAGCCTACGGAAAATAGCATCATAGAGGACTCACTGAATGATCCACTTGACCTACTCATGTTGACATTCTGGAATTCAAAGGACACCGCCGCTCCTAGAGATAAAGTAGTTCGATTGATTGGATGTATTGCACATAGTGCTAAAAAAGGTCGGCAACATTTAATTGGTATGCGCTGGTGGATGTATATTGCCTGGTAAGAGAAGAAGCCAAGGATTGAGTATACACTGATATACTTTCTTTAGTCGCCTAGAATTACAACAGAAACAAGAGATAAATCCTGATAATTGTATGAAAGAAATTATGAGTTGCTATGAAGCATTTGTTCTACAAGGATGTCCTACTGATATGGACAAAACTGAATTTTTAAAACAGTACATCGTGGGTGACATGCGGGTAAGCAAGATTAGTAGTTTGTCATGTTCTGCATATTCAGTTCCTTATAATAGATGCTAGCGGAGTACAACATTCTGTCTTTTCACACCATAGTGTCATGGATCTACAGGCTATTACCTACTGTATCACAAGGCAATATTGACCTTTTAAAGCTGGTAGTCACCATGGCTCTACCAGATCAACTCGGAGAACTAGTGTGTATGATTCACTACGGATCCATTCGACTGTTTGGTGATGTTGTCAATACCAACTTCTTAGGTATTTAGTGGCATGAAACTCCACATGTACTGAGCTAGTCTTTTAGTCTCTTCATTAAGCATGGGGCCATTTGAGGTTATGAGTACCTGGCAGATCCTTTCTGCTGAACTTCAAGGTCATCCAGACAGGATGGATATGTTTTTCAGTCATCCAGACGTTCTACAACTCTTCCAATCACAACGTATGTTTACAAACTCGTTTGATGTATCTTTAACGATTTTGTAGTACGTAATGAAATTATGCCTCCCCTTTTAGCTATGTTGTCATCGACTGAACCGACAGAGAAACTTTTAAAAGCGATTTTCCAGATAGTAGCAACTGAAAAACAAACTGCTGATGTGACTTGGCAGTTCGCTATGGCTGCACTGAATCACTGGGCTAATGTTGCTAGCGAATCACTTCTGCGTTGCTTATCAGAACTTGTCTCGAGTTTGTTGGATGCAGCGGAGGCCGAGGTAGATGAAAACAGCGAAGAAATCAGCCAAATAGGCTCGCAGGCGATCAAAACATTACAGACTTGGTGGGCGGCGCCTAGTCGATCCAAACAAACTGGTAATGAAGACAATGATGAGAGATACATATATTAAAAACATATTTGAAGATCTCTTCTTGAACGACCGAAGTTTATTAGCGAAGCTATCTCGGCTCGGCACCATGGTAGGTCAATGGTGTCCCAAGGAATGGTCTCAAGGTAACTACAATGAATACATTATCTAGTACAATTAATCCATTTCCGTATAAGTAGAGGTTAGACGGAAAAAGCGTCCGCTTGTGCTCGATGATTCTGAATAAAATAATTTAAATGCATACGATAAATTTGGCGAAGCATTTGCTTTTCTAAGAGAAGGGCCAGGTGCAGTGATGGGCTCTATTTTTTAAAAGAAAAAGAAGCTTGTCCAACTATAAAAGCTTCTTCTCCAGACTCTCCATAAAGTTAATCTTAAGAGTGAGAAAAATTGATCATGTATCTCCATATGATGTTACTCCTCCTGTTCAGGGGAGGTATTGATGGAAAGGTTGTGTATACACTAACCCCGAAGGTTTTTTCAAAGAAGCTTCACTTCAACTACAGTTTTCTCAACTTTCTGAAACTTAACCAACTACGCCCTTTAACGACGAAACTAACAGGAACAAGCGCTGTAGAGCTGAGTTGTCACAGTTTGACCGAGGCCAGATCATCGGCATGTACAGGTGCCAAATGAAACAAGTTCAGATTGCTACCATCCTTGGCATTCCTACCTCTACAGTCAGTGATACAATTGCGCGATGGAAGAAAACTGGCAGTACTGAGTCATCGCCAAGATGCGGCGGCCCTAGGAAACTGTCGAAAATTGACTGTCACGCACTTAGTTTAGGCGTGAGACGCGACCGAACGGCAACCTATGGTGACTTTCGAGATTCACTTGCAGCTGCCGATGTCCATGAGGACACTGTAAAAAAATATTTACGAGAACTGGGCTTCAAGTCTCGAAAGCCAGCGTTGAAACCTGCACTCACGCATAACTACAGACAAGCTCGGTTGGAATGGGCGCGCGAACATCGCGATTGGACCTTAGACCAATGGCGCAATGTCATATGGTCTGATAAAACCGCGTTACATGGTTCGCAGATGTAACGATTCTGGCTCGCGAGTATTGCGCAAGGATGGTGAACGATACCAGGATCGGCACGTTGTGGGTACACGCAAGTACGGCGTCGGTTCAGTAATGGTGTGGGGGTGCTCCTGGGGTGGTGGTGCCGGTCCCTTGGTGGTCATGGAAAGCAGTGTTGACCAAGACGCTTATATCAACTGCCTTTCACAAATTTCATCCCGTGGTACCATAGCCTTTTGGAAGAACATGGCGAAAGGTTCATATTCCAGGAAGATGGGGCCAGCTGCCATACCGGATCCTATGCGAAATGGTGGAAGGACGGATGGCACCTTCAAGGTATGGAGTGGCCTGCACAAAGTCCTGATCTGAACCCGATTGAGCATTTACACGGTATAATGACCGACGGTAACCATGATTCGCCACCGATAAAAGTTTTTTCCAAAGAATTGTTATACGGTATCTCGTTGGGATATCTTTGGGATGTGCTGGAACAACGTGTTGAGAAGCGAAGATCCAGCATATTCAAACGTGATCAACTGATAGCAGCTCTTATGGATGAGTGGGCCAAAATAGAGCCTGACATCATAAACAAGCTTGTAGAAAGCATGCCTAGAAGATGTCAGGCTGTAATTGATGCTAAAGGTGGCTTCACTCGCTACTAGCTTTTTTTCTTTTAAAAAAAATATAATTATTCTTTACATATCTGGCTATTGTTTCATGAAGTTTGGCATTTTTATCTTGTATAATGAAAGAGTATAATAACTTTAAAGACGACCATGTATATTTCTGAATTTTAAAAATCTTCAAAAAAATCCGGTGACACCTTCGGGGGTTGGTGTATAAACATAGATCTTTGTTTGGGGAAATGCTTATTACGTTATTTGCGAAAATTATTTGTTCCAAAGGAGAGTTATTTGGAAGGATCAGATGATGCCAGAACGTTGCTATTATCTGTTCCATTGTTCATTACAGCACCGTACCCATTCATCCTTCGCTCGATACCCTGCGTTTTTGCAGATTCGGCGGATGATTCGGGTCGTTCTACTGTTTGTAGCAATGGAGATGTGACTAGACGGGATAGTTTCTGCCGCGGGCCAACATGGAAACTATTTGATCTGACCATTTGCAAAATAGGTCGAAGCTGTGGAGGAGGAGGATATGTTCGTCCACGAATCACCTTCACCTTGCTATGCACTACATCATCATTACTTTAGTTTATTTTGTGCATCAACGAATGTATTCCCCTTACCATCCACGTAGACATCAGTCTCATCAACAATTTCCTAAAAACTATGTAAGAGTGAATTTATATACGTGCTTTACCTCCCCAATCAGTTCTTCAATGACATCTTCAAGCGTAATTACACCTATTGCACCCCCAAAACCACCAGGATTTCCAGACACAAGAGCCATATGACCTTCGTAGACGCTGCTAAGATTGCTGCTTTGAAGGGACTGTTTAACCTACTTACTTTTGCCTTCTTGGAAGAAGTTCAAAATATCAAGACAGCTGGTATTCGGAGAAGCTTCGGGTAAAGGTCTAAGCTGGAATGATTTAACAGGTAACTCGTCATCACTATCATAAGTAATCAAGTTTTTAACGAGTAACATCCCAATAAAATTTGATTTATCGTCAGCTGTGCAAATGGGAATCCGTGAGTATCCTTCGGACAAGATCTATTGGAAATAATTGATGCTTTATAAGCATGTGCGGCGCATTTGATTGCTGTCAGCATCACCCACTTTATCCACCGTCTGCTTATCCAGGATAGAATCGGTAGTCAAGGTAAAAACATCTTCAATCGGCACCATCACTTTGCTCACTGGCTTCTCTCTCAAATCCAGAACAGATCCAATAATATGGACTTCATCTTCTGTCAATCCTTCCGTGTCTTGGGATCGATGAAGCGATACAAGCGTTTTCAATCCTGAACAGCCAAAGCGTGTTTATTCTTTTTTGATTCAGTTAGTAATACAAAACTTGCCTGCTTTTTTGTATACAGTTCCAGATGATGCACCTAAGAAGTAGTCCAATAGAAGAGCAGTTGGGTAGGCAACCGGGTACAAGAGGTACATAATACAAAGCACAATCCTAACCCAATGATTGTCAGGGAGAAGAGTTCTCAGCATCTCTATATTACGTTGAACACTTTGCACCAATAGCAAGCCCGTGTCGGACACAGAGGGCTAAAAAAAAACATCAGAGATTCTTTTATGTTCCCTGACGTTTGGAGCGCTTGCCTTGCGGAATGACTCTGTGTAACCAAAAGTAAATCCAACGAGAAATTTCGAATCGGCATTAAAAAACTTACTCTCCGAAAATGACGATCAACAAAGTAGAAATCATAACAGCTTGCCAGCCACCACCAAGAACCGAATCCAGAATAATAGGCAACGTTTCATTGACAATTACATTGGATAGTAGTAGTGTCACCAGCACCCAGTGCTTACCACGGTCGAGTAGCCGTAGGACCTTGGCGGCATCTTTCTTTTCAACTTCGGTACCCGATTCCATCATAACGTGAAGGTTAGTCCGGTCAAGACCCATTAAGCCAAGGGTTAGCCCTTTAAAATATAAATGAATCGGAAACATGGAAAATAGTCCCAGAGCTCAGTACCGGCGAAGAAACCTCCTAGTAAGACCAGCGCGATAATGATGCCTAGTCGAAGCAGCCATTGCGGCGAACCTATACCCGATTCCGATTGCAATGCCGGCCGTGCATGAACGAATGCCAGAAGAATCGAGAGAATCCACGGCTTGACATGGGAATGGCTCATACTTCCCAACAGTATGATACAAATGTAGAGAAAAGGTCAGAAACAGTCCTCAGCTCCACATGATCTGCTTTAAAAAAATTGGGTTAGGGTTTACAAACCCCGAAACATGGATCGCTCAAACTGGTAGTATCTAGAGTGACAGGTTCGCGGCCACTATGAGCATATTACTGATACCACGCGCTTTACTGTTGAGTATTGAATAAACTCTAACTTGCGTGGCGGCAACCTGCATATCTTATGTAAATTATATCTGGATGGAAATTTAAACGTATACGTTGGAGACGGTACAAATAGTTACGCGATTTGATCAGAATATGTCAAACACAAATAAGCTCACTCGAAATAAAGAATTTGTCTTAAAAAATCGAGTAAAGTTGGACCAAATAATTTGATGTAGGCCGAAAATATCTATGTGAATGGAGCCATCTCAAAATGCTCAATCATTCTGGCCCAACTGTGAAAGATTTGGACAGGATAAACTGATAGCTTTGACTCCATACTGCGTTGCATGAATCCATTATTCTCCAAACGTCGGTTCATAAAATTCTGTGACGACCATATTTGGGTAGATTGACCTTTCAATGGACGGATTGCCATGGCGTCGAAATTGAGCGTACTATCAGTACTGTTTGAAATTTTGTTCACATGAGAACTGATGATCGCTAGTATCAATTTGATGTAACTAGGGAGGATGCCACATGGTGCGTGCGAAAATACATTATAAACTCGTAATCCCGTTTCTATGGCGTAAGTACAAAGGAAAAAATAAGAAACAAGAGAATAGGTTTGCTAATAATTATGCTTTTGCTTGAAGTCTTTTGACTTCTTCAGGAGAAAATTTGAGCAGCATTGTCAAAACTGGAATAAGTTGCGACTAAGAAACAAAAGCATCGAGTGAGTTGATATGCAAGTGGATAGTAGTACTTACTCTTGTAGATTTTGTTTCTAAAAACTTCAGGATAATATTTTTCAAATACTCGAAGTTGACTTCTTCTTCTTCTTTAGATTTCGCTTGTGAAGAGGGTGAACCAAGCGAAAGGGAGGACCCAGTTGGTGATGTCGATGTTCCCGTCCGTCCCGACGCCGGTTCGTTACGAGCAGTTGCATGGACTGGTGATTGCGCTCTAGATGGGTCAGGAGACATACGCACATCAGGTGTGTGTGGTGTCCTTGACAATTTTCGGACCTCATCCTTTAGTGTCTAGAAATGCGACTATAAATACAAATCCTTTTGCATCCTAGCCAACTATACCTTATTCAACGTTTTCAGATGACTTTCGCGCACCTTGATATCTTCGATCTCCTTTGCTTGTTCATTTTTTATGTCCTCTAATTCTATGTTGGCTTCACGCAGTTGATCCTGGCAGAGATCGTTAATTATCTAAAGCTATATCCATGCATCATTTACCAGTTCCTCAGTTTTCTCTCTAGCATCCTTTTCACTGTGCGCAAGATCACTCTCGAGCTCATCGATTCGCTGCAACAAGCCTTCCTTGTCACTTTCGAGCACGTGGAGATCTTTCGTTTTCATATCGCAATCCTCATTCAGCGCCTTTAGTTTTTCCTCCAACGTCTGAACCTGATTATTAAATTCTGTTTGTTGTGATAGATACTTTTCTTCCTTCTTTTCAGCTTCTTTTTTCGCTGACGCTAGTAATTCATCTTTCTTCTCCAGCAATTTCTCAAACGTCACTTTTTGGTCCGTCAACTTCTTTTGACATTTCTCCAAATCCAATCGATATTTTTCTGATTCTTCTCTACTTTTCTCCAAAGACGCAGCTCGTTCATTAGCTTCGCTCAACTGTTGTTCCGCTTTATCCAGTCGATGCTGCAAATTCTCTGCCATACTTTGAGAACTCTCAAACTCGGCCTGCTTTATCTGGAGCTCATCAAGTACACGATCTTTCTCTTCGACAGCTTCTCTCCTTTCCTTTTGAAGAATTTTGACTTCTGACTCTGTGGATTGCAATCTGCTATTCAATCTGCTGATCTCACCCTCCGTCTTTGCGTGGCTCTCCGTCAAATCTTCCCGCGATTGATTCAACTGAGTCTTCAAGGATTCGACCTCTTCCACAGCATCGCTCTTTTCCTTTTCCATCTTTATCATCTGCTTTTTTGTTTTGTTCAACATACTGACGTATTTTTTGGATTTCTCTTCAAGCTCGATTTGTGCCGTCCTGAGATTATCCACTTCCTTTCGAGCCACATCCATTTCCACATCGCGTTCATTTAACATGTCTTTAGCTACTTTGAGTGACTCGTTTGTGTCCTTCAATTTTCCATTTAATGTCTTCACATCTGATTGAGCATCTAGCAGCTGTTTCAGTGCTTCGTCCTTCTCCATTTCGAACTCCTTGGATCTAGCTTTTAACGTATCAATCTCTCCTGTTATTGATTTCAGTTTCTCAAGTAATTCAGCTGCGTTGTTTTCAGAGATTGTCAACTGTTCCGTCTTTGTCTTCATCGCAGCCTCCAGATCGGCAAGCTTGTTTTCAAGTGATTTGGTCGCATCTCCTTGTGCCTCAGCTAATTCCACCAAACGTTTTTCTAAGGTATCTTTTTCTTTGCTCCATTCTTCTTCAGCCAACTTGATATCTTTTAGCTGTCGTTCCAATACCTCTTTTTCTTTCACACAGATGATTGCTTCCTCTTGTTGGCCCTCTGCAATTTTAGCACGTTCAGCCGTAGCAGCTAGTTCATTTTCTAATCGTGCGATTTCCTCTTCCTTTTCTTTTTTCACACGTAGAACCTCATCATTTGCGTCCTGTTTCTCTGCATTTCCTTCTTCCACTTGTTTTTCCAAAGACTTTAGCGTTGTCCTAAGCTCTTTATTGTCCGTCTCCAGCTGCGCTAGTTTCTCTTCTATCTCTTTCTGCTGCTTCTGACTTCCTTCGTCACGTTTTGACTGCGCCTTGCGTTCTTTTTCGTGTTCTTTCATTAAACTCGCCCTGTCTTCTTTAACCAGAGTAAGTTCTTCTTTGAGTCGCTGCAGTTCTTCCTCTAGTGCATTTGCACTTGATTCTTCTTGCGACTGTTTCTGTAGCAGCGTTTTAAGCTTCTCGCTCTCCTTTCGAAGTTCTGTCGCTTCGCTTTCTGCTTCGTCTGCTTTCTTCATAAAGTGTAGTAAACTTTTCTTTGACTCTTCCTTTTCCAAAAGTAGTTCTTCCACCTGATTTTTCAATGTTGCTAAATCCTTTTGAACTTTCTTTTTATTGTTGTCGGTAGATTTTGGCGTAGATGAAGCATCTTTCAGTTTCCGGGCCATCTCATCTTTCTCAGCTGTAATAATTTTGATTTTTTCCACCAAGCCCCGCATTACATCTCGTTCCTTTTCGACCTCCTTCTCTCGGGAGGACATCGCTTCCTCCAGCTCATGTTTGAGCTTTAAAATCTCTTTTTCCTGGCTCTGCGTTGCAACTGACATGAAGACAACGAGAACGCAAGTACAGTCACCGTCTAAGTTTAGAAGTCAGCTGAGTTTGCCACCATCACCCAAAACAGGCACCTTTCATAACGTTACTACAGTAGCTTTTGCATCAACCACAAAGGTAGGTTAGTGTTAATATAGAAATAGTAGGACATGGATAGGCGAGGAAATGAATTACACAACGTAAAAAGACTCGTGTCCAGGTCGGAACTACAGTTCGAGTGGGCGCAAGTTGGTTTCAATACAGTGCAAATAAGCTACGTCCACACAGCACAGTGCAGAAATTTTTCCGTTGATACTGATGATAATCTTGTAATGCAAAGCATTGTAGAGCTTCAGTATGTCCAGTTGACAAATACGATACTTGATAAATGCGTTCTCTGCTATCATTTAACGTTTTTGTTTTCAAACATCTCTTTTAATTGAATATTAAACTTTCAAGTAATTCATAATTCTAAAACGTTGTCTTTGAAGTAGTATATGCGTTTCTACTAGACAATTATTGTTCTAACGATTGGACAGCCTATGGCCGACTTGGCGACTTCAAAGCTTTTCGTGCATCATCATCGGATACATAAAAGCGACTTACCAAACCTTTTGGTGAGTAAAGACATGTAAAGATAAACTATTGAAAATAAATTGTGTATGGTACAAAGAAAAAAAAAGGTAAAAAAGATGCCGTTTCCCACATAGGAGTGACGATTTCTACAGTTTTGTGGGTGCTAATGGTTCAGCTTTGAATTGGGTAATGTCTATTTCTTCCTCCTTCTCTTTGTCAATCAGACCAACTGTGCAACTAACGCGTAAAATTCAGTGATACTGGATATAGCTATACACGAGCCCAAACTTACATGCTATCACCTCGAACGAGGTACAGTCCAAGTGGAACAATCTCGGTACCATCCGATGAAAAGACGCGTTCTTGGCATTTCTCCAAAATGCAATTGGCGGTTTGATCAGTTCCTCTCAGAGTTCCCTAACAATCGATCCTGTCATTAACTTCTCTTGCTAGATGCACCACTGCTGTCTCCGCGTCTCACCACGAGTACTCGTCCATCAAGAGTAACCACCAAAACAGTTTCTTGGAAAAACAAAATAGATTTAATATTCGTATATAGAGAGTCTTCTACTTACGATCGACATAGGACTGAAGCAAGCTCATGGTTCCCAGAAAAAACGGATTAAGTACCGCTTCCTTTGTCGAATCCTGCTTCACAACACCCAGTGTGTGACTGCACATATGGTGGATTTCAGCTCTGCGTGGAGCGCCCGGAAGGTTTTCCAACTCCTCGCTATCCTGAGAGCATGTCAACAGGAATACAGAATAAATCAAGAACTAAAGTGATTTATGTACATTGAATGTTCTCACTTCCTCCACTTGCTCTTATTTAGCGCCTCTTTACGGCCGTAATTCCGGATGAAAAAGATATCCACGCATAAATCGGAATACTACAAGAAATAGACTAATTCTCTTAGGGGCCATATCAAGTTCCTCGGCTCGGGTATGCAAATAATGCTAAGGTTTAGGGTAGGTTTGATGGACATGCAGTTGTGTAACATGTTGTTCCTAAGGGCTGCCATTCAGGTTAGTATGGTCCTTAAGCGACTGGAAGTAGACAAAGCTGAAAAATTCGAAGATGAGCAAAAAAAGTAGGATATGACTCTTGATCTTGAACGAAAAATCTGATATTAAATCACTTAATCTCTTCTAAATAAACTTTGCTGCTCTTGATATAAACATCAATTGAAAGTACACTTCTAAATAAGTGGTCCCAAATTCTGTGCTTTGAAACAGGTTATAATTATGACAAGCAAATATTGAATATTGCAGCTTTCCAACGATATCCACATCTTCTAATGGGCCTGAATTTGAAGTTCAAAAATCTGCTCGCTGTTTCGGGGTTTGCAGTGACAACGTGTAGCAGTGAAGTTCCTCGACTGTGACATCAGTGCTGGTGTAGATATCCCTTCAATATTAACCTGATATACACTTAATTTCATTATCAACCTTCCCAGCAGCATATGTAATAGATTTGGTCGAATTTATCTAAGTTAGTGCATTGTAAAAATACTTGCATAGCTAGAAACGATACTATGCAATATTAGCCATGTGGGTTTGTATGATGAGGCCGGAAATGTCTATCTCTGACAGAGTTGTTATATTACGGGATTTACGCCCACAAAATTTTGTACTACTGCATGAGTTTTGTGTTAAGTCATCAGTCATGCTTAATAGTATTTCTATTGGCGTGGCATAAAGAAGTTGTAGGATAAAGGGATATTCAGTTATTAAAAAGGATGACATGCATTGTCCATTCCTTTTCTATAAAAAAATATAAAAAATTTAGTTCTGTTTCTTTCTTTAGTATCCTGATAAGCACTTCAACAGACCGATGAGGTAAAAAGTAACTTGCTGTTTTGCCTAAAATTCACATGATGGAGTATTGTGTGGAAGTGTTCCGCTGCGTCTTGATGCACCTTAATAAATGCATTTTTTTTTAAAATACAGTATCCTCTCTTTAAGCATTGGCAAAGAGAAACAGTGACGAATTTTTAAATCTCTTCAGCGAGACGCACCTGCAGTTTATCCACTGCATCTACTTTGGTCAACAAACATATAAGGTCGAAAAGCGGCAGCTGTGGTCGGCGCTTGAGCATAACCAACTGACAGATCAACCAAAGCCACCCAGTGGTTTGAGCACCGTCATGCACCAGCAACTGAGGCAGTTCGCTACAAATCTCAAGAATATGTGGGGCAGCCCTCTGTACAACAAATCGATCTACCATTTACTTTTTGTTCTTTTGCGAATAAGGGTACATTTATTTCCTTTTTTTTTTTCCTATTTCTGATTTGATCTTGTTTCGTATCAGACGAAAAGTTGCCTGCGGCAACTAAGTCAATTTTACCATTCAAACCGCGCACATCACGAAAAGCGCACGCAGGAGTTATTTAGTGATCGTATTTATGATCAAGTTGCGGCGCAGGAGCGGAAGTTTGTTAAAACAGCAGGCGAAAGGCCATATCAATCATGTCTATCGAACGCACGGAACTGGAATCGGTTCCCGCTTGAAAGGCCATGTTTAGCGAGGAGGAGCATGGCTGAGCAGACGCATCGTCGATATGTGCCAGTTGCAATGACGGATGAGCACAGAAGCTCCTAATTGTGCGGTTATTGTTTTGAGCGAGTTGAAAGGCCAAAAGCCCGAAGGAAGAAAAAGTTGAATGGAAGACGATAAGGTGAGCGGCGCGTCACAATGGGTGAACCCAGAATGCATTGCGTACAAATCTAGATATGCAACACAAAATCGAGACACACAAGCAGCGCTGGCCATCGGTCTGGCATCCGACAGAAGTACACTATCACCGTTCAACCCTAGCATATTTTCGGCTGGAAAAACTTTTGTACTCGGCACCACCTATCATTGGTAAGTCTTCCTCGGTATTATTTTGTATATCTTTATTATGTCGTTTGTGATGTAGGTGAGTGCATCAATCGCGGTAGCTCCTTTGTATTGTTTGTAGTTAACATTTCTTTTGATGTAGGCTAAGTGGACTGGGACCCATCGCTATGACGGGAGTTATCAGGGCCCCTGGTTCAGGTAAGGAAGATACCTCTTGACGCTTTTCGCTGAATCACAAAATGTGACTTAGGGTTCTGATACGGTTGCACTTCAATTTTGGACTCAACACGCACATATCTACCCTTTGCTTTGCTGACAATCGTAAAGATGGAAGTCCTTAAAGCCCTTGTAGCCAGAGTAGCGCGAGCATTCTACGATCCTAAATATATCGTTATTCTTGATGAGCTAAACAAGGCACCGCCAAATAGCAATGGGTATTGCTCTCTTTAGCACTCACTTTTTCCATAACTAATTTCCGCAGTATCCGTGAGGAAGACTTGATCATGACCCTTAAAATGACCCTACGAGATATTCACAGAATTTGTGGAAAGCTGAAAGAGGATCGACTTTTAAAAACGTGCGTGCTTTTGATCCATCGACACTACGATCTAATCATCGGCTGTGTTTATATAGGGCTACTCGAATGGAAGCACGCAAACAGGATCAGAGACCAGTACCAAAAACTTACTATTACCTGGATTATAAGGAGTTTGTGGATGTTGTGAAATGGAAAATGTATAAAATGCAGACGATTGTTCGTGATAATCTGCGAACAGTAAGTCAGATCACGTTGTAGCAACGGACTCTAATGGCAATGTAGGAATCGGAAAACAAAGGCTATATTTGCCCCAACTGTGAAAAGCAATACACACCATTAGATGTCTTATCACTCGTGGATCCAACGGACGGACTGTTCCACTGTGAAGTTTGCGAAAACATATTAGAAGAAAATGACAATGCAGAAAACGTGAAGGGCAGCCAACAGGTCTTGACACGGTATGTAGTTTTAACCTACCAATGAGTTTTATTTCCAACTAAGAGATATAAAAAGGTTACGAGAGCAATCACAGCCCATTATTTCATTGCTTAAACAGACCGATTCGCTGGTGATTCCTGCTAGGTAAGTTATATTGCATTGAGCAGAGTTACAAATTATTTATTGGTATCTTCACAGCTATATATTTAAACCTTCTGCGACTGGTACTCGGATTAGCGGAAGAGCGGAAGGTAAGGAGTTAGATGTGGAAGAATGCAGGTACTTATAGCTTCTCGTGGTAGACGAATATGAGTTGGCTGTGGCCCAAGATACAGGTGCAGGACAAGGTGATATCATTGTCGATCTTCAGATGGACAATGAAGCTGCCAGACGACAAAAATTAGCAGAAGCCGAAGAGAAACGGTTACAAAATGCTCTTCCAGTGTGGCATCAGCGGAGTACTGTGTCAGATTCCTTGGCTAGTGCAAGCGATCGCACAAATGACGTGGTGATCGAGAATGAAGATGAAGAACAAATTGAAGAAGCCGGTCCAGAAGAGATAGATACGGCTCGGTTTGATTGTAAGGCAAAAAGAGGAAACCCAAGACGTTTACTGATGGTTGGATCTACTGTTCTAACAGATTATGACAAATATTATGAATCACTCAATCAAGCTGTTCCCGATGAAACACGAACATATGAACGACATGAAGATATAGAAGATGAAGATGAGGATGAATTTGAAACAGTTATGAACGGTGTGAAGCGTCCACATGAAGTCGACGATGAAGATGAAAGGTGCTGAAATTTGGAAGAAGCCGCGATGATCTGACACCTTTTTTTACAGTCAAAAACGAATGAGAAATGATTATGAAGATGGGACTGTAGAGGAATTTGGAGAAGGCGATGATGATATTCCACTCGTGTCAGGTAAGCTCCAAATAGTAGGAATCGTGTTCAGGCTTATTGGTACAGTGAATGGGAGAATGATCCCACTGAATGAAGCAACGGAAGAAGATCAACACAATATGACCACAGAAGAATACAAGGTATAGATAACTCTGCCTTACAGCTTTTATCCAATAATCACACGATTTCCTTTGTTTTTAGGCCTACTATGAGGCATGGCAGAACTGGCAAGCCAGTTAGACTGAACAAATTAGCAATACATGCACAGGGTTTGTTCGCAGAACCCAACTCCTTGGCAGCGTAATATTTACGAAATAAACTGGTAATTCATCATCTGTATCATGTTTGCTCTCCTGGGTACTCCCCCCGCCGAGATCTGTTACGCATGTTTTTCATTGATTGAGAGTCTTGCCATGTTGAGAGATAGTTTTCTTTGGAAAATGAGCTTTAGTTAGACTCTTCATAACCCGTACAACTTACTGTGCTTCTGTTCTTCGACGATCGCGGTATTCAAGGCAGGTATCTCGGAACGCTACCAGTGCTTTGGCATGTTCTCCGTAAAACTTTTGTCCCAAGATTTGTTTTTAGGAACTTATGTTTAGCACAAGGATGTCTCTCACATACCTTGATGCCTTCGGTTAAGTTTGTCTTGATTTCTTTAAATTTGTTATAAGCCTGGTTTAGGTTCTGTAGCGCTTTCTCCCGTTTAGCGGTAGCTGAATTATTTTGTCTCGATGTGATGTACTCCTGATGTAAGTCACTCATTTCGCGCAATACTTGGGTTTGACGTTCGTCTTGGTGATCAATTTTCATCAAAAACTCGTCGTACTTGCGCAATTCTTCTACAAAGAGTTCTTCAAACTGCGCAGGGTCTATTTTAACAATAGGAGACTTGGCGGTGAGTTGTGCTGCTTTCTTCAGTAATGCAGGGGAAATGTCGTCAGCGTTGGATGCTCTCTTTGCACGGTCCACAATGACTCGTCTTTCCGAAAGATGTTTTTGCATCTCGTCAAGTAATTGTTTTAATCGTGAGATAGCGTCAGATCCATTAGCACCGTCCATCGATACGTGTGCCCCAGGCACAGAGCTTTCAAGTTCATCCTCGGGTAACGTGAGTACATCGATGATTTTCACCCATGTATCCAGTTTTCCACGAACAATCTGATCTGCTTTCTGCGCAGATGTCAACGTCGTCCGATGCTTTTGCCCTTGCGTCACCAACTGTCCCGTCAACATATGAGACTGAGGTCGACACCAGCCTAAGTCGTTTCAGAAGTATGTCAATGTTAGTAAAACGAAGGATTTTCTTACGTTCTTTGAACTGTGCTCTTTGTCGCTCATCATCTTCATGCTCTTCATCTAAGGCATTAAATGCATCATCCAAAATTTCCATATTTTTCTCTGACACCTGCTGAACTTTTTCCAAGTATTCAAACAAGACTTGTGATCCTCCATCGGTTCGTATTTCTGCAGCTTGCCGAAGAAGTGGTTCAGGAAGACCCATTGTTTTTTCAGCTGCTGCTAGCGTTGCATGCAGATTAAGCGACTGTAGTGTGCTATAACAACGTACGATTTAAGCAACATGATAGCAACATGGCTTGTTAAACTCACCTGTAGTAAACTTCGGTCAGCTCTTCTAGACGTCCAATGATATCTTCCTTTATCACGCGTTCCTTTCTGTCCACATAGACACTTGCAGCTTGGTGGACCGCAAATGGTACAAGTTTTTGGAACAATGGCAGTCCGAGAACGGTGTGTGGTACCATTGCAGTCCGCTGGTTGTTCAACATCAATGATACGGGATCAGCTACTTCGCCTGGAGCCACTGCTTTGACCATATCAATTTTTTGAATGACAGGTAAAGCTGAGGAGGATGGTACAACTTCTAGGTAGATCATGTCATTGTCTTTCTCTGCCCGCGCAAGGTTTGTATGGATGATCTTCTGCAATGACCTTAGATCATTGACGACAGCGTTGCTCACGCCAGGTGTGCCGGCAAAATAAGACTTTAACATGTCGAAAGCGCGTCTAACGTGACTATTGGCGAGCTGTAGCCGCGCAACCTCTTCGCCGTATTTATTCTGAGAAATGCACTCGCAGGATTTACGAAATTGGGCTGCTGCGTTAAAATGCAGAGCCTTCACTTGCATGTGGGTCAGCCAGTATTTTGGAAAAACGTTTTGTATCGACGAATTTGATGCTAGTTCGAATGCAACATCATAATATTCGGAAATCTTGCTAGCCAAACGAGCTATGGTTCCATCCTTCATTTGATCCATCGCTGCTTTTTGCCAGACGCATTCCTGTGCCTGCGCTAACATGAAGTTGATGAGTGTATCTAGAGCGTGACTTGACATATCAGACGTTGGTGATATCCGCATCTCGGGAATAACGACATGTTGGAGATGTTTGAAGCATCCGGCAGCATTCTTTCAAGGCATTAGTCTTTCTAGGATAGGAAGGGTCCTGTAACTGCAAACCTGAAAATAGACGCACGCCCTTTTGACACCCTCTGAGGTCAGCCGATTTTCAGCATTACCTAACTGACTGTACATGGCTCCAATAGCATACAAAACGCAAGCTTTTTCGTAGTTCATATTCCGGTGGGACACTAAATGCCAGAAGAATATTCAACCAAAAGCCTGCCTTTTTGTGAAATCGAGCCATACCTGGTCTGGTTCCAGGAGCAGAAAAAGCCAAATGCCATGGAAACTCAATGCCAACCTATGTAATAGATTAACTCTCGGCTTCTATCCGAAATGAACATACATCGATTGGGAATTTGGAACCGATGAAGACCAGCTGAGCATAGTACCTATGGTAACAGCGTTGGTATGTAGCTTCAACGTTCTGACAAGTGTGTTACTTTATAAGCCTATTGAGAGCCTTTTCATTTGCTTCCATATAAATACAATCATTCCGCAGTTCATCTAGAACGCGAAAATCGTCTGTGTATAAATCTGGGTGTTCAGCATAGCCATTCGAGATGTATTCCCGTAGATACGGGGTCCAAGTGACTCGTTCTGTGCACTTCACATGGGCAGCTAACATGTTGGTCTCCAACTGCTTGGAATTGACAGGTGATGAACTTAATAAACTCGACATGGTTGGGGACAAATGACAAGAGAAGCCCGCTGGTCCTTGCTTGGACACACAGTTTTTCGACTTCGAATTCAGACGATTTCCCTCTTAGGACGACAGTGCGCCCGTTTAAGGTCACGTGTTCGGGAAGAATGGGTTGTCACTGTACACTCTTTCTCAAAATCAACGTCGCTCTGAGCCAATTCCGGAGTCGCAAGTTGACAAAAATAGAAGTCGTATGTACCCAGAATATCTTTGCGCTCGATGACAAATCAAATGTCGTATCCACAGAAAAGGATGTCGCACAAGGCTTGACAGAGCCATCCTTATATAAACACGTCAGCTTTGTGAATCCTGAGATCTACTTTCATCTCGATATTGTTACATTTCAAAATGAGCAATCAATTTTTTTACGAAGATGGACAGGGTCATGTTGTTGATGAGTGTGGCTGTCCTGAACCTATGGACTATATCGTTGATGAGGAAGTGTACGCAATTGAAACCGTTAGTTCTCACACGGAATATTTACGTAATACATCTTGCCAACACAATTCTGAATCTGTTGCTACGTATGTCACCAAGCCAAATAATACAGACATTCGTATGGATGAAGTAGAACCTAAGCATGCCTATATGACCTACACAGACCAAGATAAAGTAAGGTTTTTCAAACTGATGTTTGAGAGGGTTTTGAGTGCGTCAGCTGCTGCAAAGCAGTTAGGAATTCATGTTCGTTCAGCACAAAGATGGGCGTTACAATACGAAAAGGACCCTGAAAGCATTTTTAAAAAGCGTAAAAACAATGGTCGTCCGCGTATTCTTTATGAGGAGCATAAGAAAGTTATCTTAGAGTGCGTTGACGAGAATCCATCGATTGTCCTAGAGCAACTGATGGAACAACTGCTTCAGAGATTTCAGGGACTCAAAGTATCCAAAGCGACGCTTCATCGGTTTGTGAAGAATGAATGCAATTTGTCATTGAAAAAAGCTCGGTTTCAGCCTGTAGACAGGAATAGCGAGGCTAAGATC
>JNEV01000714.1:0-14927 GCA_000697495.1 Saksenaea oblongispora B3353 | reverse complement strand
TGAAGCGAATGAGCCGCCAACTAAGAACATTTTGATAATGCTGCCTAGTGCGGCGTTATTCAATGTGGTCAGCCAGATCTTAGGGATGGAGAACCGTGTGAATAAGCTATCGCTCGAAATACGTGAAAAATTGAGCTTGTTTCTCTCCTTATCTGGGCTGTACAAGATCATACGCGGCAGCTACGGTATTCCCGTTGGTAGGAACAATGATTTTATTACCAGCGAAGTGCGAGCACAAATGGAAAAGGAGACCACCATGGAAGCCTCCTTTCAAGTCGACAAAATCAAGCTCATGATGAACCGTTGCCCTCCCTCTCATTTCGTTGGAGGCTGGAATTCGTTCACGAATGGATTGTGCGGACCCTAGGGACAGTTGACCAGGGAAGGCCGCATCAAATCTCGACTCTGGAGAGACGCAGAACTTTTCCTTCACTTGAACAATCGTTGCACGTCTCTCTCCCTAGCAACAGCCAATTGGAACAGTAAATCGAAAGCAACGACAGATTGAACAAGGAGTTGGAGGAAAAGATCAAGCAAGTTCGCAAAGAGTTGTACAAACTGGGAAAAAACGCATAGATCAAAGCAAAGCTGCCCGTGGTGACACCCGTTCCAAGGCATACAACACCTGCAAGAAACCCGTCAAAATATCCACGCCAAGCAGGATGTCACAGTCGAAGTAGAAGACAAACTCAAACAGGCTCGCAAAGAGCGGTACAATCTCAACAAAATGAAGTAAGGTCTGGAAAAGCAAGACAAAGGGCAGGGAAAAGCCAAGGCGAGTACAAGCAGGTGACGGACGCCAAGATGCAAGCAGCAGAAGAAACAGAGGGTGCAGAAGCTCCCAGACAAGGCGGCGGTTACAGAAGGTAATGTCCAGCTGGTAATACAGTGCTTACCAACATAACTGCTGAATTTATTAGCTATATTAGTATTAGATTACTTCCCCTGCGAGAGAGCTCTTTTCTGAGGAGCCTGTGTCAATTTGTGGTGTCGATCCACGTATCAGAACAAAACGAACCATACCCATCAGCAGTTGCGAGGATATGTAGAATGGGACCGCTCCATCCGCAGAAAATCAAATAGTCAAGCCCTTCCAGGTGAGCATCCTAGCTGGGAACTGCGAACATCAACGGCCAACCACCTTATGCACTAAAACAAGCATCGCCATCGAAAAGAGCGAGCTAAGCAACAAGGAAAGGAAAGCACGGCTCCAGAAAAGAGGAGGACTGAGCGGGAGAATCGCACTGGAGAGCTGCACACCCTCTAAACCTACCAGGGACGCGCGAATGGCAAACGGCATCGTTCCAGGGACGGTTGTCAAACAAGCCTGCAGAATGCTTCTATAGTCATTGGCAACCCATCAACTCGATGATCAAGGCCCATGCCCACAAGAGAACAAAGCGACTAGGGAAGCAACAACAACAAAATGGCATAATCACTCTGACGAGCAAGTTCAATACAAGCAAGGCGTACCACTGGTGCCTCAAGCCGTTACAGTTACAGCAGTATCGAACTCCCGAGGGGCGAATCAGACGAAGCAGCGGCGTCCGGTGCCGCGTCAATTCCCATTGTTCCACTTTTGCGGAGGTCGCTGCACAATGGGTCGCGATGTGGACGCAGCGAGGAATATCACATTGGAAGGCGTTGCCACGTGGACCCTGCCGATGGGAATCTACTTACGCCATTCAGTTCCCAACACACGAGCATATACAAGCTCGATAAACAACTTGCTGAATAGCCAATCTCGGTTCGGCATGCGCAAGGCCTGGAAGGACACTTATCTGATAAGTCAGGTTTCAAGATTTGAAATATTGAAGAACTTCATTTTGTGGATACCCCGTAGGTATACTGAGAAGCAAAGCGCTTACTACCATCAAAGCAAGAGTACACTCAATTGCACTTTAAATCTACTGGAGGCATACGGAAATAGGTGGTCTTAGTCCCGTAATACTGACTCTTCAACTTGGAACGTGTAGATCTGTACTTTCATTATCATCATCCATTCCTTTCTCTGTACAATGCTCAATTTTATTGCAAAAATACTCGTCAACAACGATTCTAATGCTTCTTGGACTATAGACAAGACGTTAGAACGAAAGCCCGTAAGCAGTGGAGTCATTTCACACACCTTAATCTTCTTCACATAGAATTCGAGTTCCTTGCCTTCCAAAATGTAACCATCGCAGCGTCCGGATTGACCAGGACGAGAGGCAATGATGGCTGAGCATTTAACATTAGTACTACTGACGAAATCACATGCTCTGCTAATTACCATATAGGCGGCCTGCATTGAACTGATCAGCGAGGAGGGAATCAAGAGCAGCAGAGGACTTGCGGGCCTCGATCTTCTTGACAACGCTGTTGGACTTCTTGTCTGCAGCGGCCTCACCTTCAGCGCCAGCCTTCTTCTTGCCAAGTGGGATGGCATAATGGGATTCATACCACTGACGGAATGGGGTAGCATCAATCTGGATGACGGCACCCTTGACAAGCGTGTTGGTGCGAACCAATTCGTTGTTCGAAGCATTGTAAACAACGGTCAAAACACGGGTCTTGCGAGCAACACCTTCGGAACCCCACGAGAAGTTACCAGAGTCCAAACGAAGAGCACGATGCTTGACATTGCCACCTCGAACACGAACCAAGTGGATACGCTTGGCACCAAGCTTGGTGCTGGCAGGCTGACGGCCCAACTCGAACCTTGTAACATATATATGTGAATTTCTAATGGTACATGCTTCTCAATGGTCCCTACTTTCTCTTCTTTCGGTACTGGACACGTCTGGCACCGGTATGGCTGCGTTTGTGGCGAGAGTCGCGGCTAATACCTGGATTGATGCATTTAGATAATGGATGGATTCATACTAGGACCGTTACCCATGGTATTTTACAGAGAAGGAGCATCATATCGCTTGGTGGCCGATCCATTTTAGCCCAGCAGCTCCACTTTCCTTTTTTAGACTCGCTTCGAATCGGCTAGTGGCCTTTCTGAATCTTGATTGGCAAATGTTTTAGTGGTCGTCTCATATATGTTTTGATACGAACATCTAGTCATCTATGCTTATCGTACGTGTAAGTACTGGAAATAGTTAATTGTACTTGTTAAAGCAATCTAGCTACCATGTTGACTAACTATAATGATGCAACGTCTCTGATAAACGGCGTGATATTCTCGTTTCGTTCAAGCGGTTTGGATGCAAACAATCAGGCGTGGTGACGATTGCATCAAATCTTGTAGGAATCTGATAAAAAAATAACTACTACTGATTTCCACCAGATCTATTTAACTTGGCTGAATTTCCAAAGATCCGCAAACAATCCTGCTATAGAAGTAATCCGATACAAAAAATTCTTCGATGTATGGATGTACCCCTACTAAGACTTGAAATACGGTAGAAATAAAATTGCTATTTATATTAAGTCTCAGTAGGTGGATAATGTGTAAATTCAATGATTGCCCGTTTGGTGTAATTATCCATATTATGTTTAGCTATCCCTTACCACAGTAAACCAACGTGATCATTAGTTTTTCTTTGCTCTCAGGTCAAGCATAGATATTCTTTTCCTTTCGCATTTTTAGACTTTTATTCTTTAAGAATATGTCACTTAAAAAACGTCGGCTTCAATAAAGAGGTGTTGCATTCAATTTCTACCAATACTGCTCGAGATGCAAAAAAAAATGTCGTGAGTGCTATTTTTTCTTTCTTTTTGATTTTATAACAACAAGTACGTGTATAGTGCAACAAGCATATGATCGTGAAATAGACGGTGATGTAGAAAGCTATAAAAAAAGCTGAAGAGAAAAGCCCGTGTTTTACTTGAGAGATCGATAGAGCGTAACTGAAATAGTTATAACCACATCGTCCGCCTCTCCTTCGTTAGCTATCTGATAGCACCTCCAGACTGTAACAGAGATTTGAGTAGTTTTAACCGCCTTATATAGGGTGCCTGTAGAATATCAACACCTTGTTAAAGAAGGATGACAGTGATTGTCGATGGGCATCTGACGTGACAAGTAAACTTTATCCGAATAAAACGGAGTATGACTTTAGTCTTAAACATCGCGGTGCTCTGTTTGACCGAGACAGCAAAGCATCAAACAATTATATGATCCATCGTAACGACAATGGTGATGGCTGGAGAAAAAAAAAATTATAGCTTTCAAGCAGTTGTTTCAGACAGACAACAACTAAAACTTTAATAAGCATGGAATTTTGTTTTACGGCCCAAATCGATTCCTGATTTAAATCTGAAACAATCAACCTATTGGTGTTTATGTATGTTTGCGATATAGGGTATCTTTACATTATACAGCAGTTGTCATTGGCATTAGCCTGTCTATTTAATGTTTTTGTCCATGCCCGGCCAGTTATGGCCTCTGCATCGATAGCGGCTTGTTCTCGCTCGTTATCTCGTCGTTTTTCCTTGATCTCCCGCGGAAAATAAAGCAACATGAAATTTTGTAATCCTTGATCTAGGTTCCGGGCATCGGCATTGGCTACGGCCTGTTCTTCACGACAGATAGGGCAGTTCAATAATCGTTTTCGATGTGCTTTTATCAAGCATCGGACACAGAAAACGTGATTACACTCAAGTCGAATAGGCCGCCAAGCAATTGCTGTTGTTTATGTTAAATGACATTGTCAGTGGTCTCGTGGATTACTTGCCATAACACACGGGACAACCATAATCATCTGGTTGAGGCACAATAGTCACCAGTTTGGTCTGGATGGCCTTGTACAGAGTTAATAATATACCTTCAACAAACAAAGCATTGTTTTTGGTAAAAGCAGGAAATTCTTCTCGCGCGCTGTAAAATTTTTTGTCAGACTTCTGTCAACACGTCTTTTTAAATCTACCTTAGGCCACTTCGTTTGTCATGTTTCTTTACTGAATGCATTGTTAATGAACTTCTCTAACATACATGTCGGCAGTTGGTAAACTTACGAATCTTTGTCATGGCCGTCTGATTGAGTGCTTGGAAATACTTGAAATCAACCAAATTTGCGTTAATGCCGAGGAATTGTTTCAAGGCGATTTTTGATCGTTTCAAAGCTAGTTTCTTCTCCTATGAAAACTTTCAGAACCCGTCATAGTACCGAAGGGCTACATACCAACTTTTGTCTGTTGATTTCTTGGGTAAATCGCAGAAATCGTTCTTTGCTCTGTTCGAAGGATTGTACTGTGCATGGCGATGTGTCTTCAGTCTGAAATATAGCTGTGTCCATGTAAAGCTTAAAGATCTCTCTCCAGGTATAAAGATCTTTTTTATGGGGAGATGCCTACATTCGAACGTCGGTTTAACGTTTATCATTTGGCTTCTCGGTTACTTACAGCGACAGACATGGTATTTTCAAGTTCTTCTACGATTGAACCGAGTCGTTCTTTTTCTGCGTCCCGCAATGTGGCAGCATGGGAAATATCATCCAGTAATGAATGAAAAAATTCAGAGTCCCGCACCAGCTCAATCTTTATCAATAAAGGCTCTGTTATCTCCACATTATTATTATCGGGGATCAATTTTTGGAGAGCATCGATATGTATCAATGGTTGCTCAGCTGACGAAAATGACGCAGGATTATCAATCGTAATCTTGATGCAGGGATGTGGATCAGTGACGTCCCCTAAGAGCACAGCGTAAGAATTGCGGTTATTCGAGGACTCAACCTACCATCAACAACATACGCCATTTTTATAGCGTCATTATAAGCCTGAGGATGAACAGCTGCGGTTAACAGCTGTGACGAGAGTCCTTGAGATTTTAATTCGTCGACAACGAGATGAATTGATTTTTTGAGGGACTTATACTGTATAAGATGGGGCCTCCAATCAGTTGGAAGATCTATCGCAGCCGTCTCGATTTGTTTTGCGAACTTCATCCTTAGTTTGTGCGTCCATAAGAAAAACAAAAAAAAACAAAAAAAGGAAGAAAGGAAAAAAATCCTCGACGAATAAATTCCCGTTCCTTGTATTTTATAACGCCGTCATCCAATCATCTTGTAAAACATCCACCCTCGTGAGCTTCCATTCTAAGTCTTGCGCGGAGTGAAGTCGGAACACACCAAACACGTGTGCCTGATCATTGATTTACTGCTGAAAAGCACGGACCAAATAATATAAAAAAAGTTTACCTTTGAGGATATGTCTCCTTTTCATTAATTACCTTTTAGAACAAACAACCTCAGACGTACCGGAAAAACTTCCCGCCAATAATATAAACCGAGAGGTGATATTTAAGACTCATTTGCTGCTCGGCGTTTCAACTAGCCGGTTCCAATGGCTCTACCGAGACACAAATGCTGGAAATCAATGATAGACATAATTTGTGTTACCTAAACTTCCCACATCCTTTCGTCAATGCTGTTGTTTTCCATAGTCGGATGGCTGACAGGCAATTTGGACAGATAGATCGTGTCCTTTACTGCTGTTCTTTATCAGAAGAATAACCAAGATATCACTGGGGGTAAGTGATGCAGTAGTCGGGGAGATGAAATCATGTCTTTTGATTGAACACAGCATCGGTGATATACAAGCCATACATTTACATATTGGTATGGATAGTCAATCGATAATGTATTTATATCACCATGACGCTGGTACGTTAACGATCTGCATCGGTAGAACATTACCGACCAACTTCCGTGAAAGGAAAAAATTTTTGCAACTCTTTTTAGGGAATTCTCTTGGGACATAAAGCGCTGTCCTAATCTTTGACTTATCATTGATACTTGATTTTTTTTTTCGTGAAGGCTTTGGTGTCATCGTGGAGGCACATATCAACATATCTGGAATCTTACTTCTGCCACTTGCAAAGTTCAGCATGATTCATTTCGCACTGGCTGCCCACTATCATACAAAACCGAAACAGATGTGAAGTACCTCATGATGTGCATGGTGATGTGACAGCTCTCCCTAAAGACATTGAAAACATGAAAACATGTCTGTTTACTCAAAGAGACAATGAATCTGGAAAAATGGTGCAGTTGGATAAATATTTTAAAACAGTGTGATTAGCGTGTTTGTTACCTTTGTAACTTTCAGCGAAAGCGCCAAGGATTTTGACTATTGATGCAACTTACAAGATGAATGTCTACAAGATATCGTATGTGAATATCGTTGGCATCATTGATGTGGGCATAAAGCCGTTGAAAACGTTTGTGATTGCTGGTACATGGATTTGTGACGAATCGAAGCTTTCGTACGAATGGGTATGAAAACATTTTATTTGATTATGTGAAGCAGTATCCATTCCCCCCCCCCCGAGTTATTGTGATGGAAAAGTCGGCAGCTAAGCTTGGTGCAGTGAATATAGTATTAAGCAACCTTATGTACTCTAACTAAATAATCTGTAAGCTTTTGACATATTTGAGTTATCTCATTACTCTTTATTCTTGCTTTGTTCTGTCCGCCCCAATGTTTAAAACCCATTTTTTTTTAGACAACAGAAAGCTTGAGTATTTTGCTCACTTTTTTCTCCTTCTTCCTCCTCAGCTTCCCATCTTCTTTTAAAGAAGAGATAAAATTAACAATCGTTTATATTCAAGAAATGCGTAAGTAGGCTGGAGAATGAAATATTTGTTCTTCCATATTCCTTGCGTGATGATCACTGCTTCACGAAGGTAGATGTTGACTGTGTACGAAATATTTCGATAACATCTCTTGTAATCATATACAGCATCCTGAAGAAAAGAAAGTCTTGAAAAAGTCGTACATAGGTGAAGAAAGATGAATCCTCATATCTTTTTCTTTTACGGAGCCAACGTCGTGTAGAGTGGCTAAAGCCAAGGTTTTCGATAAGAATCTTTTTCATTGCTTCTTTTAAGCATATCTCACGGTATCTTTTTAGATTCCTTATCAAGTATAATATGATATATAGACTTCGAAAGGTTATAATCAATCGACAAATAGTTATGGGTTTTAGCTAACTGACATCGTCTACATTCTGAACGTCTGTCGTACTGTAGTTCATTTGCATGTATCACCGTATGTTGCACGGCGCGATATTCAGGTGGGCAATATATTTTTTTTGAATAGCTTTTAACAATACTCTTAGGTTTGTTGTCACTTCGTGCATATTCTGCAAGTCATTCATATATCGGAAAAGTTTTATTTCCGTCAATTCGTTGTTTTCTGTACCTTCACTGTATGTCCGAAGGCAATTCCCTTTTTAGCAGGTGACTGTATTGTTTCTTCAGTTTTCTTTTCGCAGCAGTGGCCTTTCCTTTCCTCATCGTTAGACCATTGCTGGTAGGACTGACGCATAAGTGAGAAATGATCATTGACGGATAAACACAGTGTCATGCATTTAAAAGTGCGAGACTTCCAACTGGGCTATATCTCAAACGGTTGCAAACCTAAGAACTGTCGAACGAACTGCATTCCATCTTGTTCTTCTACTGAAAGATGTGTCATGGATGTGATGGACCAGTGTGGACAATGTCCTGCTGTCCGCTGCATCAGCCTTTCGTCCCTAGGATACTCTGAGACTACTACCTCTGATCCTCAGCCCCGAGTTGGCTTGATTGCTGGTCTGACGACAAGTCTTGTGGGTGCTGCTGTCATTGCAGGAACCATAGTTGGACTGGTTGTTTATAAGCGACGACGTCGACTAGTAAGACGAAGTCAGGACGATAAGGAACAGCCAACGCTACCACCAGTTCCTGAAATTCAAATGATGCCTACCGCACTCGCTGTGTCACCTCCAATGTCGAAAATAGAGAGAGATGCATCCATAAGTAATTTAATAGCTCAGTGGCAACAGGTATGTTCCGTAGCCCCCGGTACTCATACATACCCGCAGCTGGGCTATTTACCTTCAGATTTTGGATGGATACGACATTTACTCGTCTATAAATTTATTTAGGAACAAACGTTCACTCGTCAGGAACCGTATACACAACTTGTTAATCATACTAGTCAACAGCCGTCTTCGGATGCACATTTGCCACGTATCCCTCGCTTAGCAGTACCACACCGAGTCGCAAGTTCCTCAGGACAAACAAGTGATGTCATTCGTCGATCTCTCAATATAATGCCGTCCACAGCAAATTCACGCGACCGAAGAACTGCTGATCAAACTGGTCTTAATCGGTCAGCATCAGTCAAAGTATCTTCCAAATACGACTGTCCAAACTATTCACCAGATAATCCATTTGGGGAGTCCGATGACGATAGCAGTGTGCATCTGCAACGCGCTGTTTCTGTAAAAAAGCTAAAACAAAGCGCGAGCGACGATGCTATTCTACAATCGACATCTTCTAGTTATGCTGTTTTGTCACCATTACCAGATAATCAGCCAGCTGCAGAGGAAGCGTTAGTGGACAAAACACCGACGGTCCAGGTGATGAGAGTAAAGCCGACCATGATTGAGATAAATACAGTCATGCAAGATGATGGAAGAATCGTCCGCAAAGCATCACGCCGTAAAGGTGCGCATCAGGAAGCGCAGAGTTCTTTTCATGATGTAGCTGCCAGTCAGCCATGTATCGCATCGAGTCGTCGATCAGGAGAGAGCTCTCATTCCAGTGTAGGTGATGGTGAAATCACTGTGGTTTGGGATGCACCTCGCCCTACTTCATAGTTACAATTATCGTAATACCTGTATTTTTTAATCTAATGTACGCATTTTCTACTATTTTACAATAAGATACATACAACCTAAATATATTTTGTCACTCAGTGAGGAATGCAGATGTTGAACGCCGAAGGCTGCAGAACAGCTAGTTCGGTCTCTTCTGATTACAGTTGAGAAATCAAACCTTCACTTACCAGAAATATATTCGTATTTTACAGGCTAAAAATACTCATTTCATTCCTACCAATAACAACACCTGTGGTTGACTCGATATTCAAAGTGCAAATCGAAACAAAAAAGATGATGCGTTCATGAAGAGTCAAGTTTGCACCAAAGGAAGAAATTAATACGCGTTATGAATTAAACCGTAAGTTTACTCGAACTAAAATCTCACAAAATATTGCGATATATGACATTACTTAAAAAAAAAAAAAAGAGCAATATGTAACATATAGATGATCGTGCATGTTGAATTACATGAGTTTAATTTAAAAATCAAAAGCGATACACAGCAATAAAAGACTCTGGAAAAAATTGCAAGGAAAGTAAAAGTTTTCCTTGGATGTTTCTTTTCTTTTTGTACATCCCTAATCATCCTTATTCTTTGCTATTACTGATTTTACAGTCCGCCTTTTTTGTCTGCCTTTGCTGTCAAACTACATAGATTTGCACGGAACAAAGCATCCATTGAATAGACTTTTCGCTCTGGTCAACAGAACAAAGTTCCCCTTGATTACAGTAGAAGAATTTCATGGCTCTCATGGCACAAAACAAATTCTTACCAAATTCGGAATTTTAATTTTACCGTGGCGATATTCACATGAAAATTCTGAACAATTGAACGTCATTGACCGAATCGAGTCAACTACAACAAACATGAGAAAGTTTTATTAAAGAATATACCTTTGTTCATAAATAGTAACGCATAATACAGCTAAATCAACCCGTACTTTATGTTGAATTCATGTTCAACGAAAGTATATTAGTTTCATTTGTCAGCGTAAAGGGTTGAGAAGCACAAGTTGGCGTTTGAAAGCCAGTAACATGCAATCTTTTTTCCCCCAAAAAAATATTCCTTAGTTTGAATTTTTTTTTTTTCTTCTCTTCCTGGACTATGGGTTCAAAACGCCGATCTCCAGGAAATCAGCGTCAGTCTTCGACGCAACCAGAGACAACTAATAATCCCGGTCCAAAGGAGGATGTTGTTCTGCTCGCTGCCGAACCCACAAAGAAGAAATGGCAGAACTGGTGGTTACGAACCATAACAACCTTCATGATGATTGGTGCATTCTTCGCGATTCTCGCGTCAGGTCATATTTGGGTCATTCTCATGGTAGTGGCCATCCAGACTATTGTATACAACGAGGTGATCCATATTGCAGAGGTTCCCGCTAAAGAAAGAAGTTTGAAATGGTTTAAAACTATGAGTTGGTATGATATTGTATTGGAAAGGAAAGGAAAGAGAGATTGTGTTGCTTACTCTTGTAAAAAGGTATTTCCTGGTTACGACAACGTATTATTTGTATGGTGAATCTGTCATATACTATTTCCAGCAAATAGTATTAGTTGATGCATCGTTGTTACCCTTCGCAACACATCACCGATTTATTAGTTTTATCCTTTACGTGATAGGTAAATTTATTTAAGGAGTTAGGTAAGAGGGGTACTAACTGGCGTTATTTTCTAGGTTTTGTATTTTTCGTGACCAATCTAAGAAAGGGCCTATACAAACGTCAATTCACACAGTTTGGTTGGACACATATGGCCCTGATGCTTGTCGTGGTCCAAAGTCATTTCATCGTGAACAATATTTTAGAAGGTTTAATATGGTATGTATGAACAGAAACATGTACCGAGTGGACGGTGTCTTACATGTTTGGGGTAGGTTTGTCTTACCTGTCTCCTTAGTCATATGCAACGACATCTTTGCGTATGTCTGCGGATTTTTTTGGGGTCGGACTCAACTTATCCAACTCAGTCCAAAAAAGACTGTGGAAGGATTTATTGGAGCATGGATTTGTACTCTCATTTTTGGCTTCTTGGTAAAGCGGTGAAAGAGTGATGTGTACAGTCTAACATAGATTTTGTTCACGCATAGTGGGTCTCTTTGCTGATGCGATTCGATTACATGATCTGCCCTGTAAAGGTAAGAATAACGACGAGACGACCAGTCAACTATGATGGTGTACTCATCATTCACTAGGATCTTTCCATGTCGGCATGGTCGGATGTGGCGTGTGATCCCAAGAACCCAGTATTTACTGCTGTTCCTTGGCAGCTACCGGAGACCTGGATTTCCCTCGCAAAATACATAGTAAGATGTGTGTTCTGTTCACCCTTGTACTGACGTACTTGAAGTTGCAGATAGATATTACCGAAGTCTGGATAGCACCTGTTCAACTTCATGCTCTTGTCATGGCGTGCTTCGCTTCTTTGATCGCTCCTTTTGGTGGCTTTTTCGCCAGCGGTGTCAAACGCGCGTTTAACATCAAAGATTTTGGTCAAAGCATTCCAGGCCATGGTGGCATGACGGACAGAATGGATTGTCAATTCCTGATGGGTCTCTTTTCTTACATGTATTACCAGAGTTTTATCAAAGTAAGTCTACTGCAGAAAGTAATGGATAATGCGGTTTCTCATTGTATATTAGACCTATGATTTATCCGTGGGTGCAATTTTGGCTACAGCTGTCAATTTGTCTATTAACGATCAGTTGGAACTTCTGGAGCGCCTCTTAACCTACTTTGTCAACCAAGGAGTTCTTGATCCTAGCGTTTTGCAAAAATGCGGATCCAGTGCTCTTACAGAAAGCGCGAGGGCTATTTTGGAACACTGAGCTTGAGTGATGGAAGGAGACCAGCAAATGGTAGCCATGGCGCAGGTCGCGAGAGGCTTTTTTTCTTTTTCTTTTTGTCTTACTACAACATGTACTCATAAGTGTGCTACGTACGTAGTGGTGCTGATATATATGAGTTTCAGGATAGTTGTTGGATTTACTAGACATTGCTTTATATCTTAAAAGATGCTGCTGCTATGACCAATCCGTATGTAAAATACAGTAAATATATTACCAAATTTTTGCATGCTCATCTTGCCTTGTCAATGGTTATTTTTGACACCGATCCTCCCTGAACTCACGTTCAGCCAGCGCGAGGTAAATTTTTATAACCCCGAAAAACAAACTCATAAAAGACCGTCTAACGCAAAAAATTTTCTTACAAGGCTCTTTCGAAGCTTTTCGTGTGAATCCTCATCTTTCTCGAAAAGTCAAACTGTAGCCAAGATATCTTTTAAAAAGGAATGAAAAGAAATGAAAAATCACGTACAAACCTAAAGGGCTTTTCTATGAATGTAAAAACAAGTTCTGGTAAAATGTTAAACCAGCTGGTCCCTCATCGCGACATAAAAGACCCTTCTGTTCAGAAATCTACAATAGAAGGCTGTTAGTAGAGAAAAGGAACATGCTATTTCTTACTATTAACTGCTCGGCTGCTACTGCAAGTGCCCAATGCTCTAGTTCTGCTAGCTGTAGTGCTGTAATATGTCCACCATGATCCTTCACATGCTGTAGTACACGTGTTGCCGTCTGATCATCACTCATGTGCATTGACTGAATGACAAGTAGCCCGCTATTAAATCGTCGTAGACGGAATGGCAGATTCAACGTTTCAAACTGCAAGCTAGCTCTGTACACATCTTCAGGAGATACTAGGGCTAGGGCAAATGTTTGAGCCAGACGGCTGCCGACTACGGACACTTACCAACACCCCGCGCACGATTAAAAATGCAGTATACATCCGTCAGCGACTTCATGTTAGATTCCTTGTCTAAAAGCTTGTCAAGGAATTCTGCCAGTTCTCGCGCGAGTTCTTGATGGTAAATCGATCCCGCAGAACCTCTTTAAAGACTGGATTCAGCACCCATATACTTATCTTTCCTCCACCTCTTACCGAGTTACAGGGCTTGCGATACCTAAGTTTAAGAGATAGCCGCGAAGCGTAGATAGATCGCTATCGGATTCAGCACTATCCTTGCTCATTTTGTTCGATATGGATTCAGCCAGCTTGACCATTTCTGTAGCCTTGGCCATTAGACGATCCAAATCCTGGAACGCATCTGCCATAGTTTCGTTCGTTTCCAGTGTTGTTTTCTCGATCCTATCCTGAATTGCACCTAAACAAATCAACTGGTTCTTAGCTATTCCATCAAAGAAGAAGAAACTTTACTGATGCCAACGCCACGTAGCATAGGAGCCGTCCCTGCAATCGTAGGTCGAGTACTGTTCACTTCTTGTACCTAAAGTGCTGGATATAAGCAATGCCTCTCTTTTCCTTCTTTTCCTTCTGTACTTTTTCCCATGCTTTTGTGCTTAGCGATGCTTTGAGCTGGCTAGCAAAATTGGATAGACCTCCACGACGGAAAGCGATGCGAACTTCGGGTTCCTCATCGACTTCAACCCAGTCTGTTGGAGCAGAGGCGGCTGTTGTTTTTGGCAATCCTGCACCACACATCTCACATTGAATCATGCTAGGATGATTTATGAATGTGCATACCCCACACGCTAATTCCTCGCCATTGTTATTATCTTCGCGAACTGCAGAATTAGATAGCATTGGCGCACCGGTATTGGGGACTCCGCAAAGTTGGCACTTGGCAAGAAATGCTTGATTAGCGTAAAAACAGATAGGACATGCCCATGTACCGATCGATGGCGAGGGTATTGTAGTTTGAGTGGTATAATTGTTATCAAGATGCAATATGATTTTGGGCGAGGATCTTAAGAATCCGCCCTATCATTAAACGATCAGTACCCAGAAAAGCTCGAAGAAAAAAGTGCCTACGTAATTTTCAATGCTTTTGATAACTTGTAAAGAAAGCTCGATTGAACATTCGATCGGATTGTTATTGTCCACATAAATTAGACGATGGGAGGTGAGGTAGCAGACGCCGTCCTGGTACTTCTCGAGCTTTTTCTTGCTAAGTAGGAAAATCGGTAAGACTTGGGGAATGGGGAACTACAAAAGGTTTACCTTTCGTAGAGCCCAACATTTCCTTGTTGGATTAGTAACGATTCATTAGGTCGTAATTCTGGTCTTTTGGACGATGACAGCTGGGTTGGGTAAAAGTAGCGCATGGTGACAAGGAGCGGATGTTGGCGGGAGAGAGAGTAAGTGGACCTGCGATTTTGTCACGTGTGCATGATATAGATACTCTGTTCATCCAAATCTGGGCCCATTTGTTTTTTTTTTTTTCTTCAGCGTGCGATGCGAGCAAGTATCATCACAGAATATGGGCTAGTTAACCTTCCATTTTTCTTTTGCAAGTAGTTGATAGGCAAGGCAATAGAAAAGGA
>JNEV01000707.1:0-10570 GCA_000697495.1 Saksenaea oblongispora B3353 | reverse complement strand
TCTCACAGTCGGACGCCTTTGTCTTGTGTTTCATTATTGCAGACTGATGAACATATTGGAATTAGAGTGCTCAAAGGGAGTGCCCGACGAAATTCTCATAGTGTTTAAGAAAAGCTATCTCAAAAATCAATAGCAATAAGAAACATAGCTACCAGTTTACCTTTTAAACAATTTGTCTAGCATCTGCCTCTTGGTTAGGGCCGTAAGTGCTAGACGATTTGGTCCAGAATACTCGGACTCTATTCGGGAGCATTAATAGCGTTCCAGCTTGCCACTGCGAATTTTGAAAGAGGCAGTGGCTCAGTTCGTGACAAAGCTAAAACTTAGGCAGGCGGCTGTGATTCAAAATCACGGAATCTGTGATCCCAGGCGTTGATACCGTAGTATATAAAACAACTCTTTTCTAACAAACGTATAAATTTTCTCGCAGGTGTATATATATGTAGAATTAATATAAATAGTCCTTTCTACTATCGTTGTCCCGTAAAATATTCAGATTGTATTATGCTTCCTGATTTTTGACAGGATTCAATTGCTGTACAGTCGTCGGCTTTGATAATACCCCCTTCCTATGCAAACGTTCAAGATAATCTTTTGCACCTTTATGTCCTTGATATATTGATTTTTCGCACCACTCGAGTCCTTTGGAGCGATCGGCTTCGACACCTACCCCAGCCAGGTACATCCATCCAAGAACGAGTTGTGCAGTTGGCTGTCCTTGATGTGCTGATTTTTCGTACCATTCAAATGCTTTGTCGTAGTCCATACCGACTCCTCTCCCTTCGCGATACATCAATCCAACAGCATGTTGTGCATTCGCATGCCCTTGACGTGCTGATTTTCGGAACCACCTGAATGCTTTGGATGCATCGTATTGGACACTTTCCCCATACATGTATATATATCCAAGATTGAATTGTGCATCTGCGTGTCCTTGATCTGCTGATTTTTGAAGCCACTCAAATGCTTTGATCTCATCGGCTTGGACACCTAGCATACTCTGGTACATACATCCAAGATAGAATTGTGCATCTGCATTTCCTTGATATGCTGATTTTTCGTACCATTCGAATGCTTGGGAAAAGTCGATATGAGTACCTCCCCCATTGTGATGCAATATTCCGCAAACATTTTGTCCAGGTTCGCCCTCTTCCTCTTCCTCTGCTGATGTTTGGTCCCATTTACATGGTCTGGAGGGATCAGCACTGATTTCTACCCCATTCTCATACATCAATTTAAGACGTTTTGGTTTCGCACGTCCTTGATACCATTCGGAACTTTTAGAGTTGTTGGCATTGATACCTATACCTTTCCGATACATATGTCCAAGGTTTAATTGTGCATATGCATTTCCTTGATCTGCTGATTTTTGGTAGCATTCGAATGCTTTGGAGTAGTCAACATTGACTCCTACCCCATTCTCATACATCAATCCAAGAGCATATTGTGAATCCGCATGTCCTTGATCTGCTGATTTTTTATACCATTCGAATGCTTTGGAGTCATCGGTTTTGACACCTTCCCCATTCCGGTACATATGTCCAAGATTGTATTGTGCATCTGCATGTCCTTGATGTGCTGATTTTTTGTACCATTCGAATGCTTTGGAGTCGTCAACACTGACCGCCATCCCTTTGCGATACATCAATCCAAGAGCATGTTGTGAATTCGCATGTCCTTGATCTGCTGATTTTTGAAACCATTCGAATGCTTTGGAATAATCAGCATGAACTCCTATCCCATTGTGATACATTGCTCCGAGATTATATTGCCCAATTGCATTTCCTTGATCTGCCGATTTTTGGAACCATTCGAATGCTTTGGAGTCATCGGTATTGACACCTCTCCCATTCTGATACATCCATGCAAGAATATTTTGTGCATCTGCCATTCCTCGGTCTGCTGATTTTTGGTAGCATTCGATTGCTTTGGAGTCATCGGCTTCGACACCGACCCCATTCAGGTACATACATCCAAGAGTGAAATATGCTGATGTATTTCCTTGATGTGCTGATTTTTGGAACCATTCGAATGCTTTGGAATCATCGGCTTTGACACCGACCCCATTCACGTACATACATCCAAGATTGAATTGTGCAGATACAATTCCTTGATCAGCTGATTTTTGGAACCATTCGAATGCTTTGCACTCATCGGCTTTGACACCTACTCCATTCAGGTACATACATCCGAGATTGAATTGTGCAGATGCAATTCCTTGATGTGCTGATTTTTCGTGCCATTCGAATGCTTTGGAGTCATCGGCTTTGACACCTACCCCATTCAGATACATATATCCAAGTTTGAATTGTGCATCTGCATGTCCTTGATGTGCTGATTTTTGATACCATTCGAATGCTTTAAAATCATCGGCAATGAAATTTCTCCTATCCAGACATATATGTCCAAGGTTTAATTTTGCATCTGCATTTCCTTGATCTGCTGATTTTTGGAACCCTTCAATTGCTTTGCAATAGTCGACATTGACATCTGTCCCATTGTGATATATTACTTCGAGCTTGTATTGCGCAGCTGCATCTCCTTGATCTGCCGATTTCTGGTACCCTTCGGATGCTTTGGGGTAATCGACATTGATACTTTTACCACTTCTGTGCTGGATCAGGATATGGTACTGTGTGCTTGTATTATGATCACCAACCCATTTGATAATCAATTCGAACGGTCGCTTGTCATCTTGCTCTACTGCGTGACCACTTTCATACATAGCTCCAAGAGAGTATTCAGCATCCGCGTTACACTGATCTGCCGATTTTCTGAACCAATCAAGCGCTTTGACATAATTTTTTGGAACCATGTTTCCATCTCTATACATACATCCAAGGTAATATTGGGCGCTGCTGTTGTGCTGATCAGCAGCCTTCATAAACCACCTATACGCTTCAAAGTAGTTTTGTAGAACGCCTTTTGCATTCATATGCATGATTCCAAGTCTGGCATATTCCTCGGCATCGTTATGGCTGGTAGCCTTTAACAAGCATTCACAGGCTTCGATGGTATCCTGGCTAACTCCAAATCCATTTGCATACATGATCCATAGTCTGTGTTGTCGGATAGAATCGATAGAGAAGGGCACATGTCTATAATTCCTCATTGTTTCGATATTGCTATGGCTTATATAGTGATCATGATTGGTGCCACTTTCTAAAAACTGTTTTCGAATCTCGTTTTTGAATGTATACTCAACAACGTCTTTAAACGTTCCTGGAAGTAGACAGTATGTCGGGATAAGTTGTTTAAGTTGAATAACCATGGGGTTTGTTGCGATAGATTCTATCCATCGTTCGATATCAAGACGCGAAAGAGGCATTGAGGAACGACCATTGGAGTTACACAAAAGAGAGGGATCTCCGCCTACCAGTAAACACTGTTTGTTATACATTTCTAGAAACAACAGCCTTACCAGTAATTTGATGTGGCCGATCTAAGCGGATAGCATCAACAACCGCTTGCTTGATTCTATTGGTATATTCAATTGAGGACGTATCAATGTCAGAGAAGCATTTCTTTTCCATTTCTGCGCTCCATTCAATAATAATCCTTCCTCCTATAATATATTAGCATGCCACACGCTTCTAGCTATGATCGAACACATTACCAAGCGTTATTGCTGAAGCGTAGAAGTATCCATATGTGTCAAAAACCTTTTTTATCTCTTTCGGCCTTTGTTTATCGGAAGGAGGATTTATCGCATATTCGATACTGGTAATGAATGAAGCGCTTGCCCAGCAATCTTTTCGAAGATCAAGCTGATAGTTACCACTTTTAGTAATCGATATCTCGCACGTGATAGCTTTACCTCGTAGTAGGGCACATACAGCACCAAGTACAGTGTTTTTTGCTCTGTATTCTGCATTATTTTCTGCTCCTCGTCATATTGAAGAGACTGGAAGCCTAAGTGTAGTCGAAAGGAGGAGTCATACATTGCATGGATGCTCAAATCGTTTTTGTTCCCATCGAAATTGCGGATTTTTTCTGTATATGGTTCAGCTTTGATACGGAGGCGCTCTAGAACTAATCGTATTTCTTGTTCAAGAGAAGTAGTTGCTTTAATGGATTCCAGGCCGTAGTTTTGGTCACCCACGTCAAGGACAATTGAACCTAATAGCTGACCGTCTGACTGAATCCCCCTCTTCCAGTGATCAGCTAGCGCTTTTACTACTTCATACCGTGAGCGGTTGGGTGAATCCATTTCATCTGGATCGATGCGCCAGTAGGCTGCAATACTGTTGCTTGTGTAGCACTGTTTAGCAGCAAGCAACGATACACGGGACGACTGTAGTACTGGATTTACTACTTTCTGAAGAGTAATTCCCCCATCGTATAAACATAGTAGCGGAGCCATACACAAGCACACGAACAACCAGTTACCCGTATCATCAACTATTTCACTTTGCAAAGCTATGTAATCTCCCACGTGGACGTAGTCGTGTACACCTGTTTCAGATTGTTGCGTAATAAATTGTTCATGGGTGTCTTGATCGTGCTTTTTTTCTTGATTACTGTCGCTGGCCATGTATCGAACGACCTTCCTAATAATTTTTTTTCATGTACATGAGCGACTAGTAGTCCACATTAGGCTGCTGCAGTAGTTTTACCATCTTTGAAGGTGATTTGATGATAGCTTCGTTGCAATAGCTATTACATAGCGCTCTTTGATGTTATTTTCTGTTTCTTGTTCACCAGTGGTTGGTAGTGTGGACGGCAGCAACGATAGGAACTTATGAGGCTGTCTTCCAGGAACACTTTCAAGTCCTGCACCGCCTAGCCGTATATAAACTGTATCGCCATACTTTACATGACCACGTCCATTGCATCCAGACTCCGTCACAAAACTAAACGTTGTTCGTTGCACGCGGTCCTCATACAGATCTTTTGTTATCTTTCTGGGATCTACATAGCAGAGAACATGGTCTATAGTAGGGTAAGTATCTATCTTAGTAGAATAAAAACCAGCCCGAGTACCTTTTTGTTTAATTGCCTGCTTTGTGACGGGATCCACTTTTAGATACGGGAATTGGGATAGGTAGGGCTCAACTTGACTTTCTTTTGATATGTGTGGCACAAGCTTCATCGGACTATTGAATGGTACATACTTGACACCACCAAGTATCTTGTTGTAGATTTCAATTACTTGAAGCCGTTCGACGTCTTCTAATACATCATACATCGGCTTCAGATCTTTCAACTGAACAACTGCCGGTTCATATTTCATGGATTTTTTCCAACTTTCTAGATCGTTAACGAAAAGCTCTCCAGAATCGCCACCTATTATAAAGTTGGGACATTGTATTTCATATGATTGCAAGGTACCTATGATTTTTCTGTATTTTCCGTCTTTAATTGCTTGCACGACGTTTCTTGCTACATTATCGATGGAATATATCTCATCGTGCGAGTTTTCTTTGTGCTTCTCTGTTTGGGGCCCCGCATCTCCTTGTTCACACACCAACATGCCACCTAAAATAAAGTTATGTTACTCTATACACATTTATGGATTTATAGTACCCAGCATAATTTTTGACGGGTAGTAATAACCGAATCGTCCAAAAACGGATTGTAGCGCTTGATATTTGGCCCAGGGATTTTTTTCTCTCAGAACATCTTGGATGACTCTTCTGAAATCATCACTTGCTTTGATCACTCCGGAAAATAAATCTACCTAGTTTGAACTTTATCAGCTATGCGGTTTCTTCAAAACTATTTGAGCCATTACTTCTGCACATGAAATGTAAGAGACTAGGCATTGTACCCTGCTGTTTTCCCCGAGCTGCTGGGCATGATGATATGATTTACAACCGATCTCAGCAGCAATATCATAAGCAGATGGTTCAGGGAAGGTTGCATGGAAGTTGCTATCGAGAAGCAATTCATTCATAGGATTATCTCTATCGATGGTCTTCGTACACGTATATTCGATGGATGGTTTGTCGCAAGAGTATCCATGAATATGCTTTAGAATGCTATTCTTTCCATCTTCAAATTCTATCGCAGTGCTCTCTGCCGCACATCCGTCAAAATAAATGCCGTGTGTGCACCGTTCAGCAATCTCACGTATCAAAAATCTACTAATCTTTCAAGTGATTCAGTTAGGCACCAATGATGGGATTATTTTCTGTTACTTGATGTGAGGGAATTGTATTTTCTGAGTCGTTGATTCTCATAAAAAGAACAGGAAGAAGAGTTGTTACATGTCGATCATCTGTTCATCACGTTTATGCTTGAGATAAATCCATGATGGTCATGCGACGTTATGAGAAGCCGGGATCCAGCCGTTAAACAGCAAAAAACCGGTTTCATGTTTCCAATTGGTACATGTAACGTCCAATCTTTACTACGTACAACAGGAGTTAAACAGCTCTTCCAATCATTGCTCATATTCTTCTGTCTATTCTTCTTTCTGGATTGGGTATGATAAACCTTGTTTGGGGTCGGTCAGATGGGGAAACAATGGCATTGTGTGTCACATGCAGGACTGCACTTGAAAACACTGAATTGCACCGTGCAACTTCTTTTTCAAACTAAAATCAAAGGATGTTTACCAAAACATATGGCCTGGGGTATAATAGCAATAAGCCACGAAAATTTGGAAGCAAAATAGCCTGAGAAGTCTCTTCTTATCTATCCAATCGTAGAGGTCATAGATAATTGATTGATTGATAAGGCTTTAGTATATGGATCGGGTGGAAACAGGATTTGTCAATGCTTAGGCTTGCACCCAGACCGATGCCAATATGCTTTACGAACCGTCTTCTCTGTTACATACAATACAGGTTTTTCGTCGGAGTGTGGACGGCCTATTTCTAAAATCTATTGAGGACATTATCTTGTTGAAAAAAAGGTCTCAAAGAAGTCATCTCAACACATTATACATATAAACTCTTATTGATCAATCAATTTATTGATTAAATTTCCCAGTGGTATGAGGAGAGGGCGTTTTCAGGGCCATTACAGTTTTTTTTTTTTTTTTTTGCGTCCGGGTGTGTAACAGTATAGGTCGTCGCTATGTGGAACACATATAAACAACTCCTATTATTACTTACAATTATAGGTTGATAGTAGGGAAGTCGGCTGGATGGACGCACACACACAGATTGTATTTGTAAAAGAACGTTTGCCGACACTATCGTAATGCCAGTCTGTATTATTATTATCGGAGATGATTAAATCAACTACAGACTCGTAAAGGTGTGTCCGATTAAAGTATCGCCACGGCTCCAGAACTTCCCTGATCTGCCGCTTGCTGGTACCAGTCTATTGGAATATTCCTGTCTACATTCACACCAATCCCACGATAATACATATCTCCAAGTTGAATTTGGGCATGCTCATTTCCCTTGGTAGCTGCTTTTTGTACCAGTTGATAGCTTCTGAATACTTTGGAGCCATGCCTCCCCCATACCTGTACATATATCTCCAAGTTTACGCTGGATCTTCCCATTCCCAAGTTCGGCTGCTTTTCGGTACCACCTAACTGCTTTTTCGAAATCTTGATTCACGCGTTCTGCATCTTCGTTTCCTTGGTTAGCTTCTTTTTCGTACCATTCAATTGCTTTGTTGATGTCTTTATCCCCACCATCTCCCCATAATGCATATCTCCAATAAGAATTTGAGCTTCCTCATTTTTCGTTGTCGGCGGCGATCTTGTACAATTCATATGTTTTGCTCTCGTCTTCATCTACGCCTTTTCCATATCTGTACATGTATGCAAACTTCATGTGACCATCGTTATTTCCCAGACCTGACGCTTTTTGGTACTATTAAATAGCCTTGAGCCATAACAGTACGCATCTCCAAGTCTGGTTTGGCCATTTGCAATCCCTTGATCTGCTGCTCTTGTATACAATTCAATTGCTTTTCCGCGATCTTGATTTACGCCTTCACCTTTGCTGTCCATATCTCCGAGGCTAATGTACGCTTATAGATCCCCCTGATCAACATCTCTGGTAAGTTACTCAAAGAATTTACTTTTATATTCTTCCGCACTATTATCACTGTGATTCATAATTTCAAGGTATGATAGCTGAATATGGATTAGGGCTGTGGCGATTCACCGTCTTAGGGGGAGAATCGGGGAAACAGCCCTGTATTTATACCTTTTAAAATGTCGCAGCATGCTGCGGCAACTAGTTATCATGCAATCTGCTGAGTTGTTACACTGATGCTACGCATATTTTAACTGCAGCCACGTTGCTAAGCGCAGCTTGTATTGATTTGATCTATCTATCCACTATGGCACAGTTGTTGCACGGCGTCCGATTAGTGACTAATGAAACAAGTATTTTAGAAGACATTGTGGTATCACCGAGAGGCGTAGCCTTGTTACATCGTAGGTTATTCTGGGGGATTATAGAAGAAGGTATAAGACCATGTAAGCATGCATCCAATGTACCATTTTGTTCCTTCCAGCTATACAACGTCCCTTTGCCATACAAGAGAAATCACTAAGAGCCTACCCTATATTACATGGCTTAATCTATGCATTCATTGGATACATGGTCATACTGCTATGATATCAAAAGTTAGCGAGATGATTGTACCTATACTCCTGATTCAAAAAAAAAACACAGCGCTCTCTCGTTAAAGAAAATTGTCAATTTTTGTGTGTCTCCTACATAAAACAGGGTTTTACGTTCGTCTGCTTGTAGAAATAAGGGAAGACAAGCTTATAAACAGATAGCAATGTCAAAATGAAACGTATTAATTATGAATATTCATCCAGACTAGTTCTACACTCATATGCAGCAGCATGTTTGTCATCAATACGAGCTTGGATCATATACTTTTCTTAACCATCTTATCACCTTTTTCCTATTGTCTTCTGATGTTCCTTACGTAGGTGCATATGTCCAAACCTCTCGATTGCGTTTCACAGTCTCCCGTGTCTGTAGCTTTTTTATACCATTTAATCGCCTTGTTGATGTCTCATCCATATCTTGATCGGCTCTGTACATGTCTAAGCTAGATACAGATGCCTTCGTTTCTCTGATTAGCTTCCTGTCTATACTGTCCAATTTCTTTGCTGACGTATGTACGACACTCCTGCCTGATTGACGGTATCTATGTCCAACTTTGATGAATTTTTCTGTATTTCCACAAGCAGCCGCTTGTTTACACAATTTTATCGCTTGTTCAATATTCACATTGTATAATCCCCCTCTGTGGAGTGATCTTCAGATGAAGAGCGACCAAGTTCCTTCTTAACTGTACGTATAATAAGCTCATCGTCGCTGCCGACTTGATGCCGCTCATTGCTGTTAGTATGTTTTTACTTGTGCTTTCTCCTTCTTGCTCCGGTTCGTAATTATTGCAGCATAACTTCGTCTCAAAAATTGGTTGAATTTATCCGCTTATCAATATCCTACTATGGATCTCCTTCGCCTGAGAGCATTCATTTGTCTTCTATAGGTCCATACAAATGTTTTATACCTGCGTCGATCCGTCCAAGAAAAAAGTGCCAATATCACCACCTATCAAAGGTTGGACTTCTTTTGTACATAAAGAGCAGGTACTTGTTATCTTCATGTATCCATGTCTGTTTCATTGCTCTTGTAATGTTTTCGCTATCTCGTCGCAAGAATAAACAGTCTCGGATATTGCTCTTCCATATCATTCTCCTTTTGAGTTGCTGAGAGAGACTTGAGTCGCAAGCACATACATCCCCTAAAGCAAGAGCAAATCTGTGTGTGTCTCTTGTTTGGGGACAGATACAGTGCTAAGCAATATTGTCGAAGGACAGTAGTAATCGAATTTTCCAAACATTGCTTACGATGCTTTATATTTTTTTCTTGTTGGTTCTGTGTTTCAAAGCATGCTGTACCGCTACCCTTAATTGCATGTTTGTTTTGACGGATAAAAGAAAACTTGATGTGCGTTTGATTTACTGCAATTGCTTTTGGAGGATTTCATGATTCCTTGCTTCTGTCCAGGAAATATAAGAAACTGAGTACTGGTTTGCTCTGTTTTCTAAGGGAAAGTTGATCAAGTATGCACAATTTAAAACTAATTTTGGCGGCGATGCGATAAGCGTCTCTGACTCTGGGGGCAAAGACACTGAAGTGGTTGTCCATAAATCGCACGTACACAGATGTATCTCTTACCACCGTCTTTATGACACGCCTACTCCTTGAATGGTTTACTGGAAGGTACTCTGAACAAGTCCTAGGATACTCTCCTCTCACAACTTCAAGCTTGAATGCAGGGAGCTCAGTAGTATGTTCATCAAACTGGATACATGGGTACCTTGGTAGACAACATCACACACGAAAAATTTACTAACCTTTTTGAGAAGTTGGACAACTACCAACCAAGAATCGGTTTGCTACATTCGACGATAGAAACTTTTTCGATCTTAATCTCAATAGAATATTGTTCAGTAGACATTCTATTGTTCTCTTTTCCTTCATCTATCTAACGATCGAGATGGTGCCACAAAGTCCATGGCAAATCGGTAGCTCACGCCTAAATCAAACTGTAACTGGCTCCTGGAGATCTACGTGCGTAGAGATCATCTTCACTTTCAAGTAGATAGCTCTTTTTCAATGTAAAACCA
>JNEV01000673.1:0-13603 GCA_000697495.1 Saksenaea oblongispora B3353 | reverse complement strand
AGATTCTCTGAGGATGATCCTTGAAAGAAGATACAGTGACAGGGTGTGCAGCCACGCGCACGCTCATTGTTCTTATATATAGAGAGAATGGAGAGAATAGGAACGCCTCCAGGCCAGAAAAACAGTATTAGTTATTGTGTATAGCGTCCACAGGAAACTCAAGAGAAGCAAATATAAGACCATTGAACACAGGACCATAGCGATACCACTACAGGCAGACCTTATCCAGCTTTGTGGTTTTTACCTAAAAAATCTACTCGAGTCTGTATACGCAAAGATGCAAGAATCCTTCTTGCAAGGGCTCACCACGGAGATCCCGTTGTAAAAATTGTACCACTAGATGAGAACGGCAGACCTGGACTCATACACTAGAATGTCCTGAGAAATCAGAGATATTAAATATTTTGTGAAGGCAGTGAATATGATGGGAACTGTGTGTATTTTTGAAGATTTTGGGGAGATAGTGTAGGCTTATTAGATACAGACAAGATTTTTCGTAGATGATTTCCTGTGGTGGAAAGAAAGAGCGAACTCACGCGGATAGCAAGCATCAAAAACCATTTTTCATAGTATACTCATTTTGATGACGAGTATGGCACGTTACTTTCTACAAGATCATCTACAAAACTTCACTTCATCTAACCACTATGGTGGTAATATCAAAGCTAACTATGTCCGTATGAAAAAGAGCTCAAGACGAGGTTACACGATTGCTCCACATGCGTAAATCCCATTGTCAACTCTTTACATTCTGTCATACACGCATACACAAAGCTACTATTACGTAAGTGTAAAAATTGAACAATGCGTGCTGCAAATACGAAATGATATTCTGAAGAGGAGAAAAGAAGTGAAAAAAAAAGGTGTTTGCTGCGCATGATTTCGGAATATACATCAATCTGATCATTCATCGATTCAAGACCCTCTTGCGCCTGTAACTTATCTTTATCAAAATAAAATTACATCCGCACGTTCCGGCAATCAATCTGAAGATGATTAGGGTACAGAAGTAATAAGAGTGGCAAGTCTTTCGCGTAACCATCTCGGGTACTTGGGGTCAGAGCAGAAAAAGATGATGCGAGAATAGAAAAGAAGAAAGCAAGCGAAAAGAACCGAGAAGCAGCTTTATTTTAAAAGAGACACACGTTTTTGCTCATCGCTACGGTACATCCGTCCATATCTACCAGCTTCACGCTGTCCAATGATGGAAGTTGTGTGAATTGCGAATATGCGCGAGATTTGATTGGACGTTGACTTCCAGTTAAACAGCTGTCTGTAAGCGTGCTGCGCAAAGAACGAGATGGCTTCCCAGTTATCGATCCATCCGGTCACATACGTGACAAGTTTCGTTCAGCAGTCCACCATCTCAAAAAGTATAAAAAGGTTTCACTTTCACGGAACAAAGGATTTCTTCAAACTGGGATATTTCCCCAACCGTTAGGGTATCATGGTCTTCATTAGAAGGCACCTAATGGTTGACATTACACTTCCGTCGACTTTTAGGCTTATCATGATATAAGTCTCGTAAGCCGGACTGCCCACATTTTCGGATGTGAGAAGCACCGCTCGCTGGGTTGGGGATATTATCCTGGGGGCCGTTCACCCTGACGGCGGTCTAATACAAAGGCATTGAAAAAAAAAGAACCTTTCAAATGATGCTTGGGCCATTTTATCTCAATTACTGCTGTGACACGGATATTCCGGTTGTGTAATCTGACTGTCACTCTTTTAACGATTTGAGTCAACGTCTCGCAATCTCTTAAAGTAATTCAATCCGAATGAACTTCACTTTATCAAAGACCAGTACACGTTCCCATTTCCTCCGGCTCGTTGAAAACGACGTCATTTGCAGGATTCATATCATCTGCGTAACAACTACTTACTGATCATTAGTACTAGACGGTTGCTGGTACGAGATTTCAGCTATATAATCTTTTAACAATCATAACTTCTGGGTCCTTAGGCTAGGTGCAACCTACCGGGTGTAATCACGATTTAGAAGGTTAACACGGCTGATCTTCGCCTTGGTAAGCTGATTAGCACACATGGGTACAACACAGATGGTTTAGCGTGCTAGTGACTTAGAGCTTGTTGTGTCAGATATATTATGTAGCTGAATCTATAGTGTAAAATCAGCTGTAGGTAGTCGTTATTTCCTGGGCTAACTACAATTTCAATAGGAAACCGCCAGTTTTGTTGCACTTATTGATCTCTCGATAGACCAACAGTCATCCTAGAATAGAATATCTAAAGTGAAGAGTCTCTCGGCCTCATTGGTTCTTATTGTCTGATTATTTTTCCGTCGAAATTTTCGACATCTCGAGTAAACTCCTGTCATATACAATTATGTGCATTCCTAAACCAATAAGGTACCAGTTGTCGTCAATAGTATGCCTTCGAAGAATATATGAAAAAATTGAACCAGCAATAAGGATCGCAGGCGAAGATAAAAAAAAAAAGAAGAAAAAGAAAAATGGAACCAGCCTTGGAAGTCGAAAACCAGTAGAAAGTGGCGCATAAGGACTGTTTCCCACGTTTCCGAGGAATATTCCAAGACTGTAACCTCAATATGATATCGACAGAAGGGAAGAATGTTATTCGCATCACAAGTGAGGATCTGCCTCCAGTGGATACCATTACGCAATCAGTACAAGATGACTCTGCTGGTGCCATTAGCGTATTTCTAGGGACTACAAGGGACTCTTTTCAAGGTAACTGACACATCAGGTTACATGACGAAGGAGAACTCATTTGTCCATGTAAAGGAAAACAAGTGGTGCAATTAGATTATGAAGCATACAACGAAATGGCTTGTAAGGTGCTTGAAACAATTATTCAAGAAGCACGGAACAAGTGGTCGTTGAAACACATTGCAGTATATCATCGAACTGGTACAGTTCCTGTCGGGCAGACAAGTGTCATTGTTGCTGTTTCTTCAGCCCATCGAGGAGATTCTATTCATGCTGCAGAATACTTGATTGACCAGCTGAAAGAACGTTGTCCCATCTGGAAAAAGGAAGTGTACACTGATGGAAGTGTTTGGAAGGGATCATGCGAAGGTTGCCGAGCACAACGACATGGAAAAGCTTAAAAAGCTAAATAGATAACATATATATTAGTAGAACGAAGGCAATATGATGTTTAATCGAATAACCATTAAGAGATGCACACATGAATCCAGCTATGGAAACATATATAAAAGGTCAATCAATTAGATTAGCTACTTGTCATAACGGTAAATTAAGTTTCACATGTACAAAATGAATGAAAAAAGAAAGAAGAGATTACACAGACAGAGGATAAAAAAAAATTACATATGAAAGAAAGAAAGTAGTACTGAAATAGAAAAAGTGAAAAAGGAGTGTAATTTTTTTTAGAATGTTGACGTCTCTCTTGGTTCGAGTTCCAAACTTCGTTCATATAGGGTTTCAACGTCTTGACTATTCTTGAGGTGAAATTTGATGAACTCTTGAAGTTCTGGCACGACCTGGAATGTGTATGGGGGTGACTGAAATTGTTTGATCTCCCGGATAGATTCAGCTGCCTTCTGCCGTTTAGCAAAATTGATAAGATTATTGGATTTCTTTAGATAATCTGGATTGCCGTCCTCAATAAATGTCAGATCTTGCAGATAAATACCCAAAAATGGAATACATGGTGGGTTCACTGAATGAATCATTTCTCGGTATTCTGTAAAATTTCGATTTGATCCCATCAATTTGCGAATGTTTGATAGTATTTGATTTGTACGTCCGCCGACCAATTCCCATGTCTTCTTTAGTCGACCAACGGAACTATTATCGAATGCAGAAATAATCGCCATGCACGTATTATAATTGTTCATTATTCGACATCGCTAAAGGAACATAATGAGCCTTTTCATACACAGATTGTTGTACTTACGTTCGCAACTTGTGCCCAATATTTTATGATAACGACACGTTTTTTTGCTTCTTCATAAGCCAAAATGCTACCAGTAACCCAGGCAGTCAGTCGGTTACAGTAATCAATAGATTGCTTGACATTAACAGCAGTGTTGGCATCATCTCGCGAGAACGCTTTGCTGAGACATTCAATGGGTCGAATATTACTGTACAGCTTGAAATCCATAATGCTAAGTTGACGTGCAAGTTCCAATGCATCTGTTTCGAGTAGTCGGATGCGTGACATATTTTTAGGCATAATTGGGTTGGGTCCTGTCATTGTCGCAGGAACAAGTTTCTTCAGGCCACCATTTGCGTCCAGCTCCTTGCGTTTACGGATCAGCCTGTTCAATTGATCGGCCGAAAATGGCGATGCATCGCGTATAACTGTATTGGTAAAGAATTCCAATCGATTCAAAATGGGTTCATCCTCATCGTTGTAGTAATTCTCCAACCAGTTCTTCATCACGTTAAACACACTAAACCAAATCATTTAGTCTCCACTTGTTTCTTTTCCATCTTTGTCTTACCGTAATCGCACTAATTTCTGCTTCCGATCCGTCCATGTTTCCAGTTCGTCAGGCGTGAGCCCCTCGGGCGCACGTAAATTGTATCGCTGCTCCAATAAACTCACGAATTCTTCCGTAGTACAGAACGATCGATAGGTAAGCAGAAAATTGGCAATGAAACTCATGTCTACAACGCCCCCATAAAAAAAATTAATCAGCCCATTCGGATCCTAGAACGGCGTAGCAATATAAACACTAATAATAATAGTAAACTTACCAAGTGTGTCGTGGAGTGTGAGTCGTTCCACAAGAGCAGGGAGTGTACCCCCTTTTACACTGCCATCTGCCGTAAACATAATGTCACCTTCATTGTAGTCATAGCCAAGGAACCAGAGCGCATCGGCATGGCCGTCAAAGGTCTTGTTGCTTAGTTGTCGTTTACGAGGCTTATCTCCTCTACCAATCGATGGTCGATGACGATGGTATCCCCGTGACACCAATGAAGTCTGCTCCAGATCTGTCCCTGTTCCAGTCTCCGAACCGTCTCCTGCTCCTCCTTCCCATTTACTTTCTTCAGAACTGTAAGGAGTCTCTGGTGTAAGCGGTCCACCATCGCCAATGCGCTCGTCGTCCGCACCCACGCCTCCACGCATAAGCCACATGCGTCGCTGACTGACCATCTGATCAACACTGGTCAAAATATTCTCAATGGTATCTTCAACCGAATGTAGTGCGTCTTCAATCTCCGTCACACTGTTTCCAGTATCAACACCTGCGTCTGTGAAACCTTGCACAGCACCAAACAAAGACCCAATTGCATTGTACAGTTGTTGTTTGTTCACGCGGTAATCTGACAACGAGGGGATCTGAGAGTTATCAACATTCGTTAAATCCATATCTCCTAAGATGCTCAGGTACTGGCCAATCTGCATCGAGAGATTGCGGAACAGAATCACCACATTAGATCGCGCTTTCAACTCGTTTGAATCTTCCCGAATGGAGAGAATAAAATTGGTCGCACGCGATAAGGCTTCGGTCGAGCCATAGATTTGGTTGGCGTGTGTCTGTAAACTAACGATGAGATCTTGATTGAGTGGATATTTTGCTTTGTGCACCAATGTGGTGGTCTGATCAAGGCTGGCTCGCTTTTCCTGAGGCATGTGATGAATGTTGCTATCACGTCCTATCAATTTCGGACAGACGGATTCAACATCGACCTGTTTGTTCTGGCATACAGTAACAAAGTTCCGAACGGCTGTCAGCAAATCCGCTGCATCACGCTGAACTTTATAAAGTGTCTCTGCGGACCCTGGCGAGTGGCTCGATTCCGTCGCCATTTTTACAGACAGTACCAGTTTCGATAACGACGCCATCACAGCACGATGGGGATCTCGTAATTCACGATCCTGCATATGCACCGCCTCTTTATCCATCGATCGTGAGGAATAAAGCATTAATCGGATGGAATCCACAACAGCAAGGATGCTGGCTCCACATCTTTGGTGTTGTCCACGCTGTGCTGCTGTGTTCAACAGATGGACAGCCGTAGCAATATCCGTTGATAGTTTCTGCCATGTCAATGATTCCACTTCCACAACGGATGAAGGTGTATTCTTATCGTCGTACATGTGTGCGCTTCGACGTAGCTCTTGTTGTTTGTTACTTCGCTAAAGGGAAATGTTTACGATTGCAATCCTTTCTTTATATCTTCTAATTTACCAGTCTTCCAGTGATTTGATCGATTTCGTTGTAGTCCCACGTTGTCTCTTGCGTCGTTAAATTGCAGTAATAGATTCTTCCCTGAGGTGTGGTTCTCTCTACCCACTGCGACATCACCTAGATGGAAAACAAACGTTTTAGTCAGATCTGCATGAGCATGTTTTTTGTCGTTGCAACCCCTACTCACAAGGTTTGGATCTTCCGTCGGGGTTGCCTCAACACTTGCTGGGAGAGAATCGATGCTTAGTCGGCGCTGATGCGGCCCATTCGAAAAATGGTCTTCATCCTCAGAATCAATCGAATCGTTGGCACGCATCTGGCGATGATGCCGACTTTGATGATGATGGTTCGTTTCGCTCTCGTCGTTGTAGTCCGAGTCATCCTCTGCACCGGGTTGGAAATCATACGGTGAGCGATTTTTTGTCCATCCAGCTGCTGGTGTATGGAAACTACTATTCTCTGAGCTTGTGTTGCTACTGTTGGAGCGACTACGGCTGCTGTTGCTCCACCCAAGCGGGTTATTTGTCATCGCTGCGGGTGGAGTAAGTGAATGCGGTCGAAACTGGGGACTTTCGAGCAAGGGTGATTTCTGTTCATTGGTCTGCCGGTTGGCTACGTAACGTTTCTCATCGCTGACATGGTTGTTTCTTACGCTATCGGCCATGGCGGGGTTGACACTGACGATTTCAACATAGTTGCTTGGAAACCAACCTCGCGTACCATTGCACCTGAGATAGAAGAAAACAGTTTTATTACTTGTTCTTCTTTTTCATGGTTATGTGTAGTTACCAGCCATCCCACCAGCCAGAGTCTAGCTGATTGAGCACGTCGATATACTCGTCCTTCTCGAAATTCAATGAGGACTGCTCGTCGGACGAAAACGAGTACAAGGCCCTCACTCTGCAAATTATCCTTGGAGACGTTGCCATGGAGAATAGAGCATGAGAAGGAAAAGAAGAAACAAAGAAGGTTAGAAAGTGAAGGTGGGAGTGGTATAGACAAGTGAGGTACGGAAGGTTCGGTGGCGGAGAGAGAAAAGACTAGAGGAAACGTTTTCATGATCATTGCCACTTTTTAAGGTTTAAGCTGATGTCATTTAGGCACGCGAGAGAAAAAAAGAAGGCCTTTTCTTGCAACCTTCGCCCCAGCTTGTCGTTTCTTTGTTTTCTGCTTCTTCCTTGAAGATAAGAAATGCTTGACTGCACTCACATGCCCCTGTCATTCTAAGCAGCGCATTCGGTTCTTATCGGTGTACCTAATTCTGTTTCACATCGCAGAGAGAACTTTCTCTTTAAGCTTGGGTTTTAGTTACCCACTCTGGATGGTCCCGCGGGCTCAGCAAACATTGGTGTCACATTGTGTACTCCTTTGATATAACAATCACTATCCCTTTTTTTTTTCTTTCTTCTAGTTGCTCTAGACTACAAAAGAAAAGGGAGTACTATTCTTATCTCATTTGTGTCTGAAATAAGCTCGTCTTGCAATATCCTCCTCTTATATATAAATATATATAAATCTCATTGCACCAGCGGGGATCCAAGTTTAGGTGTCGTTCGATGTTGGGTGGACCCGATCAAATTTACCTGTCAAAAATAAAAAAAAAATTTTTTTCTCGCATGCTTTTTTGTAAGGTTTGCTTACCTGGTACTGCAATAAAGTAATCATCGACTTCACGACAAAATCTTTCCTTGTACTGATCAGGAGGAACCACTGTCACCTCTTTCTTCGATAGTAATGTTGTTTTGCTTTTGTTTTCCATTTTCTTATACCATGTATAGGCCCCGATGAAATCTACTATAGAAGTCAGCTGGGCCATGTGATTCTATAACTGACCTACAATGCCAACCGTCATTTCCTTTTTGTTGGCATCTACCCCCACCAATAATGAATAGTCCATGATGTTACTTTTGGCAAGAAAGGTCGTATCATTTTCAATAGCCTTTACAATTAAGGCTCGTGAGTGCTCATGGACAGGAAGCCTCATTCGATACTCTATAAAAAGTAAGCTATGCGAAATAAACGCAAATCTGCGTTACCATCCACCCAGTCACCGTCCCACAAAGTTGCATCGCTCTGCTGCTTGCGGCACTCGTCCACATGCCGATCTTGTATCCCTTTTAAGTCAAAGCGCTGGAAAAAAAAAAGTTTAAGTGTTTGTACAACGTCTATGTAACCAGTACCCGGGTGATTGTTTGACCATGAAAGAGATGCTCCATGACCAGGACGTCCATCTCCAGATCGACTGATTTATCCACTGTACTTTTCATCCGAATACTATAAAAACCAAAAATCTTGGCAAGCGCCGTCGGTTGCTACACAACAATAGTTAACTCCCTCATCATCAAGGATGCTCGTAACAGGTACCTCCACTGATTGTCTCATGTATTCAAAATATTTGGGTGCAAACTTGAGGAATGCTTCTTTTTCGTCAATGTTCCAAGCATTCACCATCTCTTTGACAACGAGTCTATCATCTACTGCAATGTCAAGTTTTTTTTTGGAAAGATAAGAATAATAATAATAATAAGTACCACGTGTCTTGTAAAAATGGCTCTTGCTTTTGCCACCACACGCCGACCATTCATTACAGCGACTCAGGGACTGAATTAGCAGTTGATCAATGCCACACTGGCGGCGAATGGTTTCGAATTCTTCCGCGTAATACACGATACACGTGAACTCGGTTTGATCGTGCACAAATTCTACGGCAAAACGTTACAACCAGCCAGTTGGGCGGAGTGCATGGATACTTTACTGTGCTTTACATGCGGGCTTATCGTTTGTTGCTGAGATTTTCCATGCGTCGCCGCAACATCGCAGTAATAAGAAGATATTTTAATTTCCTTCGTCAGCTGCTGGTTCGGCCCATCTTTGTCCTTTTTCACTGTCGCTTCCGTCTCAAGCATACGTTCACTACGCTGCCGCTGGACTTTACAATGATCAACCTTTGCTTCGTTATGCAAAGGTGTATTAATATGTGACTGATGCCATCGATTTTTAAAAAATCCAGAAAGGCGCTGAGCGTGATTATGATGGACTTCGTCGACACTGGCTTTGACGGTTTCCAAAATCAACGTACGAAAAGATGCCGTTTCGGTTGCGCCGCCTGTAGAAGGAGAAATATACTTGCGTTCAATACTAGAATAGTAGCCGTCTAGCACGGGCGATTTATTATCGGATGCCACTGTCGAATCAATAGAAGGCGGTACGGTCGCATCTTTGCTAGGCGGTGTTGACGGAGTAAACGTATCTTGGTGACGCTGTGTAGAGAAATGCTTTCCATGGTTCATTTCCTCCATATATCCGATCGAGCTGAAGTAACATCAGCATTGGAACAGAGACACGCGATTTTAACGTTTACCTTAGGGTATAGGCAATAATAGATGCTAGTTCGTGTTCACGTACAGGAATGGGGGATCCAGGAAAGCAGTGGACGTGTTTTGAGCTGATATAATCGGGAGCTTCCCAGGCACAATCATCTGGCACCTCGGCACAGTGTTCTTGTTGCCAATATCTCAACCGATCGATTTGGGCGGAAGTTTTGACAGCAAACAAACGTCGAAAATCATTGAAATCGTATTTGTTTGGTTCGTTCAGCTCTCGCAGTAACTGGATGTGATCGGCTTCCAAATCATTGCGCATCGCATCCAACTGGGTCTCATGCGTCGTTACATCCAATGGATTCTGATTTTCACGACATTGGCGTCTAGCTTCTGCTTTGGCATAGCGTTGTAATAAGTCGAGATGGTCACTAGCAGCATTGTAAAAGGCGACAACATCTTGCATTATTTCTGACCGCCACCGTTTCAATGCAGAAGAACTCACACGTGTGCTGTCGTTGGTAAAGGAATACTGTTCATCAACAGGACCAGCCTGTATACGCGGCATGCGTATTTCGTACAGCGGTATTTCTTCATGTACAAGTTTGATTGTTACACCGGCCAGATGGAAACAACGCATGGTAGCGGTCTTACTATTTGCATGCGGGCAAATTGTACGAGGAGCGACAAACCGCTTACTGTAGATGATTAATTCGAGGTATTTTGCAAAGGAATAATGAAACGTTTCGAGTGACATGGTAATTGGTATGGTTGATGCATCGCATACAGTGCAAGATAGCCACATCTGTATCCCTTGGTTGGGTGTTACATCTAATTGTTCCTGTTGCAGAAAAACATAAATTCGAGCTCTCCCATGAGCAAAGTTTAGCACGTGGTCCTTCAGTTGCTGATTACACCCGTGATGCGTCGTGTGAGGCTGTTGCTGCTCTATCCAATTCTTACACGTGGTCTGGATATGGTCACACCACTGTTGAATTGTCTCACCAAGTGATCGGTCGCCGCAAGACTGGAAATACTGCACTTTACGTAGTTTTGGACCAAGACAAGGTCGATCAGGGCAACCAATAGGGAAGCATGAAAAATTGAAGGCGATACTTTGATGTAGAATAAAGCTTTCCAGAGTGTTTGTCTCGAGAATCAAATGATGAAGACCAAGTTTACTATCTCTTACTGGTATTCGTAGTATGGTATATGCTGAAACGGATTGGGGTATTACTGGTTCTTCTTGGTTATCTAATGGTTTTTTGTTGCTGTTCAAGAGAGAAAACATGGACGATGAGCGTCTCTTCAGGCCAAATCTAGAAGGCTGAACGTCATCCTGCCGTGATCCAGCTACTACTGTGCGCATCGTACAAAGTCCAGATTCCTCGTGCTCAAGCCGCACAACGACAGCGGGAGAATCAAAATGGCAATCAGGTGAGGATGATACACATGCCTGCTCAAGACGGTTTCGCAATTTGGAGAAACGATGAAGTTCCTCTTCAGCGACAAGCGTCGTAGATGACTGTCTCCGGCCAGTTAGTGCTATAGACAATCGACGTGGTGTGGGTATCAATCGCCAGCTAGAAGGTATTTTTTCATTCATCTCAGCCTTGTGCCGTTTCCCTCCAAAAAGCCAACTGAAAATTCCATGCTGCTTTGGGGCAAGTTCGGGTCCACAACGGGGGTTTGAGGTATTTAAAGCCATGCTGTCCAATGTAATAGTCAGCTGCACATGATGGTCTCGCATTACATGCACTTCCAAGCTAAGGCTACATAAGATATACACCAATAGAGACGTCAACTTGAGTAGATGGTTGGCTTCAGCGGCATGAACACCGTACAAACGGATCGTACCCATCAGCCGAATATGTGGACAGGGTAGATTTTCTACTAGAAACTATTATAAAGGGATAGCAGTTTACAGGTGACTTGCCTACAATGTCTGACAATGGTTGACCGTGACAGACGTTTGGAAGAAACGTGGTTTGGTTAGGTGTATCAGTGTCAAACCACGCTATCCAAATGCCACGGCTGCTATCAGACCCTTCAATTTCGGATAAACGTAAAAGAAGTTGCATCAGCACGTTAGCCCAGGGATCTATGGGAAGTGAAAGCTGAATTAACCAAGCATTCATCAGTTTCCAAAGATGGGCACGAGAAGCATCGTCTAAAAGACGTCGTTTATGGATCGCTATGGAGGATGACGACGATGACTCGAGAGGTACAAATGGCAGAGGTTTATTCACATCTGCAAAAGAACATCTCGTGGTGGTGAGGAGCATGGACAGCAGACGGTGAATAAAAATGGGAGGACCTGAGAAACGGTTTGTCTGGCTGCAAAACAAAAAAATCTCGGGTTTGCGGAAACGTAATACCGATGCCTGCAGATTTGATCTGAAATGTCACACAACTAAGTTACTAGTTCCAGCCAAATGGCAAGGATCTTAAAGGCACCTAACTTGTCTTGATAAACGCAACAACTACATCGTTGCTCAGTACATCCGTTGCAAGTGGCTGAGATGATACAAATTGATCCGGTATAGGTGGTAGGGATTTTTGCATATTTACAACGTTATGACCAGTTATTATTAAGTTGACCTTTTGTACGATATGTTTTGGAAAGTGATAGAGCATCAATTGAGCTGTTTGTGCAGTATATAGTTATTTTGTCAGGTGAGCTACGTGTTTGTTGAGATTGATAGGAAGGAGCTCGTAAGACCCAATTTGTTTGTAGTAAGTCAGATAAAAAGCTTTTAGTAACAAACAACATCGTTTACACTAATCTCTGTGTCAAATGACTTAACATGCGGGAAATTCTATCAGCTATTAATGTACAAGATTAGTTGAGCGGTGACGTCCAGTTGCAGTAACAGCGAGATAGGCCATGCTTACTTTCCCCATTGAGGCAGTCGCAGTATTCTCTTCTTGTGTGGAATCCAAAGTTCAATTGTCGAATATAACGAGCACTAAGATGTAATGTGGTTTCCGGTAGATGCACCAAAATGAAAATACCAAAATATATGGTAATAATCAGTTCCAGTTGAGTGAGCACCAGTTGAAACTTTAAGCTAACACTAAGACTATGTATTGTATACTTCAGTAGGAAGATAAAAGAAAAGAAAAATCGTAAATAATTCTTAAACGCTAATAACAGCTAGTATTATTTGATAGACGTTTAATTCATTCTGTTGAAAAAAGGAAGCTGATCGTATTTGGCAATGCTTGTCATCTCCTGTTGGATTGTTCAAAAATAAAAGTTGAATCAAAACAAAGTAAGATACCGAGATATGCACCGCGGCTGTCAAATAAAAGTCAAAGCAAAAGTTTACTATGTCTGCCTTTTATACTATCTTCAGTCGTTTACTTCTTTAATACAAAGATATGAAGTGATTTTTGGTAATCCTGTCTTATCTTTTTGCTTATATGTATACATATATTATTTTCTTAATGTTTGTAATTTGGTAGTTCCAATGTATAAAATACACTACAATTTAGTTTATATATTATGACAATCAGAGATTAAATTAAAAAGAAAAAAGAAAAGAGACTATCGGTGGTTTCTTAATAATAACCAATGGAGGCGCAAAGAGATAGTATTGCCTTGGTATTCTTGAGATCTTAGTTTTACTTACAACTTACTAAGCAGACAGCTTTTTGTTTTTGCTATGATAGTAACATCGTGTGTATTCATCAAATTGAGTAAGTATTTATGAGGTGTGACGCAAATGTGTTAGCTTATCGGACACTAAGTACTGTGAGACCGTTGAAAGGGTATATTTTCGGGTTGGCCAGATGTAGACAGCGGTAAGATGAAATATAAAAGATTTCGGTAGAGAGTTCCAAGATGTAAGGTTATAGCGGTTTCTGGTTAAAAAGAGTAACAAAAGAGTAGCGGTATGTTCGAGTTTAGTGAGCACCAGGTGTGGTTTTGAGTCAGCACCAAGACTATGGGATATCTCTCGGTTTTGAAAGATAAAAGAGGAAGAGAAGAGTAAATAGTTCTTGAACACCGAGTATAACGGGTGTTATATAAACTCTTAATGGTTCTGTTAAAATAAAAAGAAAAGAAATCTGATAGTTAGTAAACTATGTGTGTGATTACCTGAGATCTCGTGTTGGATCGTATATG
>JNEV01000656.1:0-35745 GCA_000697495.1 Saksenaea oblongispora B3353 | reverse complement strand
TAGTCGATATTGACTTCCAATCCTTTCTCATACATCCATCCAAGATTGTTTTGTGCAAATGCGTTTCCTTGATCCGCTGATTTTCTGTACCATTCCATTGCTTTGGAGTAGTCGATATTGACTTCCAATCCTTTCTCATACATCCATCCAAGATTGTTTTGTGCAAATGCGTTTCCTTGATCCGCTGATTTTCTGTACCATTCCATTGCTTTGGAGTAGTCGACATCGACTCCCAATCCATTCTTGTACATCTCTCCAAGATTGAATTGTGCATCTGCATCTCCTTGATCCGCTAATTTTTTGTACAATTCCATTGCTTTGGAGTGGTCGATATTGACTCCCAATCCTTTAAAATACATAGATCCAAGATTGTTTTGTGCATTTGCATTTCCTTGATCCGCTGATTTTTTGTACCATTCCATTGCTTTGGAGTAGTTGACGTTGACTCCCAATCCTTTCTGATACATCAATCCAAGATTGCACTGTGCAATTGGATATCCTTGATCTGCTGCTTTTTTGTACCATTCCATTGCTTTGGAGTAGTCGACATTGACTCCTCTTCCTCCCTCATACATCCATCCAAGTTTGTTTTGTGCACTTGCATTTCCTTGATCCGCTGATTTTTTGTACAATTCCATTGCTTTGGAGTAGTCGACTTTGACTACAAATCCAAAATCATACATCCATCCAATATTGTATTGTGCGTATGGATTTCCTTGATCCGCTGATTTTTTGTACAATTCCATTGCTTTCGTAACGTCTTCATTGACTCCCAATCCATATTGATACATCCATCCAAGATTGTTTTGTGCATTTGCATTTCCTTGATCTGCCGCTTTTTTACACCACTGAATCGCCCTTTTGCTCCATTCATTTGCTTTTTCGCTGTCTATTTCCACACCATATCCATAAAAATACATCTGTCCAAGATTGCTCTGTGCAATTCCATGTCCATCTTCAGCTGCCTTTTCGTACCACTCAACTGCTTTGATGTAATCTATATATACACCTTGACCATGTCTATACATGTCTCCAAGTTTTGTATATGCATCTAAATTGCCTTGAGCTGCTGCTTGCTGGTACCATTCAAATGCTTTCTTATAATCTTTCTCTACATCCTTTCCAGTATAGTACAGATCTCCAAGCTTGATTGGTGAATCTTCAGTTGCCTTTTTGTTCATTCTTGATTCGCTATTGTTGTCTTTATCGATACCATTCTCCTCCACGAAAATACCAGCAAATAACTCTTGTGCATAATCATCAGCAAGAAAAGCCGCGTATTTGAGCCATTGTGACGCTTCGACGGGGTACTGGGCCACACCCTCTCCTTGCTTATACATGATCTCGACGTAGAGTTGTGCATTCATATCGCCTTGTTCAGCAGCTTTCTTAAACCAATTGAGCGCCTGAAGACTGTCCACACTAATACCAATACCATATTTGTATATAATTCCAAGATTATACTGTGCATCTGTGATACCCTGCTCTGCCGATCTGATGAACCATTGGAGCGCTTGAAAATGGTTTTGATCTACACCCTTTCCTTGGCTGTACATACAACCTAGATTATACTGTGCTAAAGCATGATTCTTGACAGCTGCTTTTCTGAACCATTCAAACGCGTGAGTGGCGTCTTGTTTGGAACATTCATTTGTTATATACATCACACCAACGTTGTACTGTGCGTCAAGATCGCCCTGATTCCCGGCTTTTATAAACCACATTAATGCTTCTTGATCGTTTTGTTCGATACCCCTCCCATGAGAGTACATAATCGCAAGGTTGTACTGTGCTTTGACATTATTTGCGATTGCTGCTTTTTTAAACCATTCAACGGCTGCGACATAGTCTTTTTCCACAGCTTTGCCACTCCCGTACATCACTCCAAGACAATTTTCTGCATTATGATTGTTCTGATCTGCTGATTGTTTTATCCATTCAAATGCCCTGTTATCGTCTGGATCAACCTCTTCTCCCAACATATACATTAACCCAAGATGATGTTGTGCATCAGGATTTCCTTGAACGGCTGCTTTTTCAAACCATTCAAACGCCTTGTAGTAATCTTGTTCCACACCAGTCCCTTCCCTGTACATGCACCCTAGGTTGTATTGCGCATTACTATTGTTCTGATTTGCGGCTTTTGCAAACCATTCCATCGCTTGTTTGTAGTCTCTTCCAAAACCTTTGCCATCTCTGTATATAGTGCCAACCTTTTGCTGGAAGTCGGAGTCATCACCACTAATGGCCATTGCAAGCAACTCACATGCTTTAATATGATTGCGATGAGCCCCAAACCCATTTGTATACATGATCCACAGTCTACATCTTGCAATGTATTCGTCGGAGAAGAATAGCTGATCGTATCTTTTTAACAGTACTTCACTGCTATGGCTGACATGATGCACATCGTCGCTATAACTTTGATGTTGAAAACGTTTCTGTAGCGTAGCCTTGATTATGTTCTCGACAATAACTTTTAAATGATTTGGCAAAAGGTAGTATGTTGGAGTAAGCTGTTTGAATTGAATAATCATTGGGTTTGTCTGAATAGACTCTATCCATCGCGCGATGTTAGTCTTAAGACTAGATTCCAAAGAACGATCGTATGAATTAAATAAAAATGATGGATCACCGCCTAGTAATAGCAAGGTCATTACGGTGTATTTATGTACGAGAGACTGTATGAGCTTACCAATAATTCTATGTCTCTTGCCTGCTCGAATAGCCCTTTCGATGACACTCAGCATTTTTTCCTTATTAGTGTTCAGGGATTCGTTTGCTTGCAGAGTCACTTCTGTTTCAATGTCCTCACTCCATTCAATTACAATTTTACCGCCTGAAGTATTTTAGTCAGTATATATTCAACATGATAAGTACACTTACCCAATATTATCTTTGAAGTGTAAAAATAACCATAGGTTTGGAATACCTTCTCAAGTTCTTCCGTCTTTCGTGCATCGGAAGGAAAACCCAGCGCAAGCTCAACGCTATCGGTAAATCGTGTCATTGCTTGGATATTGCTAGGAAGACAGATCTATAAAAGGTACGTTTGCATAAGATGTATCGCAAAATACTATCCTAACTAACCTCATGCGACGTTACATATATTACCATGTTGCATAGGTTGGTGTCAATGTCATGAAACATTTGTTGATTTTCTGCATGCTGCAAAGGCTGGAAATCCAAGTGCATTCGAAAGGCAGGGTCGAACATTGTTTGATTCCACATATCATTTGCAGCTAGCTCCATATTTTTAATTTTCTCGGTATAGAACGCTGTTTGGGAGAGAATAAGCTGGGAAACAAATGCTGACTCGTTCTTGATAGAGCTTCGTACTCCAGAGTACCGATCTACTTCACCATGGCTGTGTATATTCAATAAAACTAAGTTTGTTACTCGTCCATCGAGCTGAATTCCTCTATTCCAATGACCAGCCAGTGTTCTGGCAATATCGAGCTGTGAATTGTAGCCCGAGGGTAATCTTTGCGGCACAATACGCCATCTCGCATCAGGACTGTTGTAGTTTGAACTAGCCGCAAGTACTGATATGCGAGCAGGCATTAATAAAGGGTTTACAACTTGTCGCACAGTAATAGCCATGTCGTAAATGCACTGTACTGAAGCCATGCACAAGTACACAGCCATTGAATTACCCGTATTATCTATAATTTCACTTTGCAATGCTATACTATCGTCCAGTCGAAGATATTCCTCTCCATTACTTTTCGTCGGTCGATTGTGCGTTTTGGTCGAGGCGTCGGTGATTGATGGGGTTTCTGAAGAGTCAGCTTCGGTGATATGTCGAACGATTTTCCTATGATGTCGTCTTAGAATGCCCCAGTACTTCGTATTCTTACCATTTTTGGAGAAGTGTAGATGAGTATGAAGCAGCAGTAACGGTGAAGTAATGGTCTTGGGAATTGCCAGTTTTCGACAATACTGATATCAACTTTCTTACTTGGCCTCCACATACGTAGTCTGAATTTAGGTATGTCAATTGTAACTGAACCAGGTCACCATATTTCACACGACGATGGACGCCAGTTCCACAGATTGCGACGAAACTGATGGTCATAGGGTGTACGCGGTCTTCGTAGAGATCCTTCCCAATCTCTTCAGAATCTATAAAACACAATACTTCGTCTACAATGCTAAAGCGTAAGGAGCATATACCTTCTTGTCAAGACGCACAACAACTACACATCTTACCTTGTTGTTTACCTACTTGACTTACAGCAGTACCCGTCTTCGAGTATGGAAATTGACACAGATACGGATCGCTTCGATCGCTGTTTGGTTTGTTAGCCACAAACGATAGTGGACAGTTGTAATGTATATAGTTGTCATCCGAAAACACTTTGTCGTATACTTCTTTCACTTGAAGGCGTTCATTTTCGTTGAGAACATCATACAACGGTCTTATTTCTTTTAATTGGATAACGGCGGGTGCAGATCGAATAGTTTCTTTCCAGTTTCCATATTCTTTCAAAAAGAATATTCCGAGATCACCACCTGTTGAGAGATTTAGTTGTTACACTATCATCATATCTCAATGTACCTATAACTTCCGAGTATCGATTACTTCCATTTGCGTTTTTCATCATTTTTGCCAAAACATCACCAGTAAAAATTTCTCCAAAATGTGGGTCGGATATCTCTTCGTTTTGATCTTCCAAGCCCTCTTTCTCATAAACAAGTCTGCCACCTACGGAATACATTTAGGTTTAGCTTTCTTTCTTGTGTAGCATCAGCGTACCTAGCAAAATCTTGGAAGGATAATAGTATCCATATCGTCCAAGCACACCTTGTAATTTGTAATACTTTTCGTGCACAGTCTCTGCTTCCAATGCGTCTTTCACTGCTTTTTCGAAGTTTTCGCTTGGTCGGACCGAAGCTGTGGGAAGTTTCACCTAGTACCAACCTTGTTCACTAACCGTTTTATCTTAAAATAACTTACTTCTGCACAGGGTACGTAAGCAACAAAACAGCTTATTGAATCATTGGAAACCATGCCCTGAGTATGTTTACTGAAGGGACAGTGCTCTTCTGCACAAGCATCGTACGCGAATGTTGCTGGAAACACTTTACGGAGGTTACAATCAAGGAGCAGCTCGTTGGCACGATTAGTCACTGTGATGACTTTTGTGCATATATGCTCCCAGAACTGCTTTCGATAATAATCATAATCAATCAAATCGGGAAGGGTATCTTTATCAAACTCGACTGTTATTGCTGGCTCTTCCGTAGTATCTCCGTAAAAATGAATTCCATATGTGAATCGTCGAACGAGTTCAGAAGATAATATGCTACTCTTTGCAGAACATGGGTATTATATTGACAAAATACATTTGTACCTTCCAACCGGACATCTTTTTCTTATCGCGAACGAATATCGTGAAAAGAAAGCAACGACGTTGTTTCCGAAGACCAGCGTGGCATGATTTAAACAGCGTCCATTCGAGACACTACCAAGCCTAAACTTTCTTTTTCTGGACGACAGTGATAGGAACACGAGTGGTACAAACTTGCAATGCTTAGAAAACGCCAAGCGATTTAAAAGATACGCCAGCTCTCCACGTTTTCAAGAATAACTCATCGAAAAATAATAAAAAAATTCACGCTACGACATGATATGCAAATGAAAAAAAAATAATTTTTTTTTGAGATGGGTCAAATATACCTAAAGACGAGTGAAAACCGAAGAGGTTAACCTTGGAAAGTCGCCACTTTTGACAAAAAATATTTTTCCTAAGAATTATACCGATAGATAGAATGTAGCGAGAAGAACAAGGATGTACAAATCATCTTGTTTCCGAACGAATATTTCTTGAGAAAAATGCGGAAGATGATCTTCTGATAGGGATTGGCTATTGGACATCTTATTCCTTCCGTATTAGGATGAACATCATGCAGGATACAGTGGGACGATATGGCAAGCTGCAGTCAGAGAATAACAAGTATTGATACTTCATGGCAAGGTCCTGAAAACTTCTAGCTGGCAGCAGACACATAGGGAAGACTTATTGCTGCTTACTCGGACGCGGGTTTTCAACAGTAGCTGATGTACCTAGTTTATTTTTGGTTGAAAAAAAATTTTTTTTATTTAAGGGCCAATGAGGGCTTCATCTGTTGGGTGGGGAAAAAACCCTTTAATGGCGTAAGGGAAAAAGGTATGGGCGGGGCAACGGTTACAGCTTTTTATACAACAATATGGTGTGGAAGAATCACGCATACAAAAAAAAAAAAAAAGAGAGGTTCTGGAGTCAACCTTCCCAAAGTGAACTTATGAGAAGATGCCATCAAATAATTACCGATATAAGTTGCACTTATGTATGGATAGCAAATTGGCTGCAGCAGATGTCGCCAAAATGATGTTTTATAGAAATGTACCTGAATCGCAGTACCGTTGCACAAAAGATATACAACGTATCAAATGATTTACACCTAGGTTCATAGTAATCCTAGTAGTATCTAACACGACAAGAGTGCATCGCGTAGCAGAAGTCTTGTCTTTTCATCGACTGTGTTAACTTGTAAAGATCCATTAAAGAAGATAGAGGAAGATTTCCCATTCAGGATAAACGTAAGTACCAGTGCTCCGTTCTCTTGTTTGGTTGCGGAGATAGATGAAAGTGGTATACCAAGCTAGTACAGAAAAAGGGTAAGCGTTCGTCAAATAGTTCATTGTAAATTACTTTGCAAAGTACTGTCACTATTTTCTCGACATTTAGTTCTTTTTTCATGAGGGAGGGCCCTTGAGATGAATCGATGGAGAGGTTGGGACGTAGCTCCAAGTTATTGTCGTGTGTGCTTAGCAATGCATGAATTGGTGCAAACATGCCATGGCCCCCTGGTAGGGCAGTAGGTCTAAGCAATGTTACCATCTAGCAATAGACACTTAGTCTAGGAGTACAGCATTGGAAATGTACCTGCTCTGATAGTTCCACTGTACGCCATTCTTGGCGAAGGTCAATTGTTACAACTTTTTCATCTTCGTAGACATGTACGTTTGCTCTCTGTAAGCATTGCTCCCTCACATCATCTATCGCAATATTTCCCGGGACTACCAAGTGCTTTGATAAGTCCGCATGTTTCAGCCAATGCGTTTGTAATAGGGATAGAAGCTCGGACACAGAGAGTCGTGGTTCCAATGGCATCTGCAGACACTGCATCTTGCACCCGCGCGGAACACCAGGCGGTGTTTTCTGGGTAACATGTGGATCTAAGGAGACAACTTAAAAAAAAAAACCAATGCTTCTTTCTACGCGTTTACCAGTAAAAATAGCTATGTTCTCTGTAGACTTTCCCCATTGAGACAAAAACCAGGCTGTAGGTCCATTCTGTGTGTAGCTATGATTACCAGCAAAGGCTACAAAGGGTTCCTGAAGAGGAGCATTGTTCGTGTACTGCCACGCAGGAGACTCAAAAACGCGAAGGGTCTTCTGTTCCAGCATTTCACCATGGGTTAAAGGCATGTTTGGGACGTAGAGCATCTCTTCCAAATAGGAATTCATCCTGTCGAATATTGTTTTAGTTGCAGGAGCATGCAAGGGACTCTTACCATTCGCCACAGATGTTTGCATATTTTAAACTTCGTTCGCCTGTTGGACTCACCAGGTAGAAGGGAATATTCTGTAGGTTCCAGCCCATTGTATTTTCAATTGTTGTGAAATATTTTCTAAGCTCTCCAATCAAGTCAAACACTGTCCCCATGGTCGATATAGGGAAAATCACATTGTTTTTATCTCGTAGCGTACGTGCTATCATCCAAACCAGTTATGTTGTGGAAAAGTTGCCATTGCCTTACCTGTGGTGATTAGTATTTTCTTCATCACGTCGTTGTAGTTAACTGTTTGTTGTTGATCTATCCGCAAGTCGCTGACAAGGATAACGTCGGCTCCATCGAAGATGGTGGTATCGTATTGTGCAGGATGGATATTATTTAAGGAGGAGGAGGACATGAGGACAATTTTTTTAAAGTCAGTTTCCAAGACCCAGTTGGTACTTCCGAGCGAATAACCAGAACTACGAGCAACCAACCGCATTGTTGAACGCAATGACTGTAAACGTGGAAATAAATTGGTTGCCTTCTTTTATTCTTTTCCTTACCAGGATTTCGGCGTAGCGTACAGTTTGGATTTTTTCGATGCAGGATGCAATATCATTCATTGTGTAGATAGATCGCCAGCCTTCCACAGGACGTGAAGTTCCTGCATATGGAAAGTACTCTGTTGTCGATCGAGGAGCAATTGATGAGCCCAGCTGATGATGGTACGTTGCTAGCTCTTCCATGCGCTGTCTGGTTAAAAAAGATGAAGATGGTTAAAAGACAAGAGAAGAAAAGAAAAAAGGATCACCTTGCAAATTCCATTGCAGGAGTTGTAGCAAATATCTTTCCTTTGTAACCAAGATACTCGGTTAGGAATGGCAGACCTAACATGCTCTCACTGTTTGATATAAGAATGGCATCGATCTTATTTAAGTCCACAAGATCAAAATTCGGGATTCTGAAAACGCAACGATCATCACTGTTTTCCAATTGTGTCATGGCACCTGTATAGGCTGTGCCAATATGTGATTTATCCATAGAACCGACATTGGCAAGAATGGAAGCAAGATCGTCTAATGGACTCGAAGATTCAACAGGTTTTTCAGGTGATGAATTCACTGCGCGTAACACTCGTGTCTCAAGTGGACAATTTAATAGCACTGTGTGCTCTTCAAGTTCCACGAGGAAAGTCTTTGGCTGTGGTGTCTTGCAATCCACACAACGAATACGCATAATACCGTAGTTCGCAGATGACTTTGTGCTCCGTGAATGTTTTTGCCCCAATGAGAAATCATTTCGCGCTACTTGAAAATTACTTTTGCTTCAGCCAATGGAGTACATCCATTTGCGGACCATGTTTGACGATTCCTAAAATAAAAGAACCTGCAAAATCTGGCGCGGGTTGTCTTTTACTCTTGCGGTTCGGCAGATCACAAATGCCACAATTATAATTTCATAATGCATTCCCATTTAATTTGTGTTGTGCCCATTGTCTAACAATGCAGAATCTATAAGAAATTATAGTAGGGTTTTGTGCATCAACCATCGTAGTCATATCTTTATTGCACCAATTCGTTCTTCGTCTCGTCGTAGTTTTGGTCATCTCTATTGGATTGTAAGTTTTGTGAGACTCAGTTACGCGTTAAATTTTATTCTTGTAAAAAGGACCTCGAACTAATATTAGTAAGAATTCCTGCAGAAGACTGGATTTAATGGAGTGATCCTTGTCTTTACTGATTAGGGACTGTCGTATATGATAAAGATATACAGATACAACGCTTGTTATCTGTCGAAGTTAGAGGTATGTTATCTTAGACTATTATACAATCAGAGTGTCATGTGAATATATTCGTTTTACCTCATCAGCAACCATATGCCCGTAAGCACTGTGATATCTTTGTTTTTTTTTGTTGCAAACAATATTCCAACCTTATCTTTATATCACATAATTTATGATATCTGGTAGTCTTCACCGTTTATACCGAAAAAGAGTTCGATGGTTTCAGATCTTTCAATGAAGCTCCTATTTCAACTCTGAGTCCCCAACCATTGAAATGAAAGCTTTCTCTTATGATTGGTAGCGTCTTATTTTTCTCAGTCATAGAAATCGCGACAAAGAAATATTCTCCATAGATAATATCGACGCGCTCAGAGAGATCTCAGTTGAGTTATAAGTCGGTTTACGAACATATTTGCATGACAACGCTTAATTCGAAGAATAATTAAGAGGTTTCTTTATTTCCGTCGGTGCTCATTCTTATTATATCGATTAAGAATCACTTCACAATAGCAGCTATTCGTTCCCCTGTTGCTTTTTGGGTCATGACTAAAGGAGCACCACGCTCATCGCCTATGGTGTTTCTGCGTATAGGATTATCATCCGGAATTCTCTTCATCGCGCGATTGCTGAGCCGTGTCGAAGGCTTGCAGCAAAATTATAAACAATAGCTAATAGATATAATGGCGCCACACAAAAGAATAGAACTATTTGGGAAATAGGTTAAAGTGTTAGAGACATTTTTTCAATTTTGTGCTGAACGGCTTCAAAGGATTTTGTACCTCAATGCGAGGAAAGTCAAAACACTTTACAAATAACTATTTTTCCATTTCTGCATTCACCATATATCCTATCAGATAATCAACGTATTTAATTTAGCATATCTGGGCTGTATTCCACTCTTTAACATACACTTAGAAGATTGAAGCAATATTCACTAGGTCTGGGAAGAGATATTAGATGGGAATTGAATGAAAAGCCATCATTGAAAGTTTACTTAAACTACAATTCATCTTTTACACATGATAGTTTGCAAATGATTAGTAGAATGATGTAATTAATCTGTATGGATATGTAGTAGTGTATATATCAAGTATATATAATTTAGAAATAATTTCTATTTTGTCATGTTGCCATTAGAACCATTGACTGCGAGCCTACTTCATGGTGTCCTGACGAATCACACATGATACAGCTAGGATAACATCGATAAACCAAAAAGTGGTCGTTTAACATAAGCTTGTCTACAGATGAGCTCAATTTTCAGCGGGGCTCCCAAGGTTGTGTTAAATATTGACAGGAAGTCTCGATGTCTATTTGGGAAGACAACTTAGGTGTCGCTTGACCGTACGTGATATGTATGATTCCTTACACTTATTGTATCCAGCCTCAGCAGGTTGCCATGAAATGATCGCCATATCTCCTGGTTATTTTCACAACATCTGCAGATTGCTTCTATGATAGTGAAATGGAATTTACTAAGGCTCCATACATAAACAGTTTTTCAAGTTCTTTCATGATCCCATGTATGAATAGACGAACAAATGCAAACACGTCTTTTATTTGTAGGGATTAAGTACAAACACTAAACAAATTCGAATATCCAAGTATTCATCATGTTCATTCGCTCTAATCGCTCGTGAGGAAACTACGAAATTCGTGAGACTTTGATCATTGAATATTTATATGTAAAAAGTACAAAGAACTTGTGTTACCAAGTATTCCTAGAGATAACTGAATTCAACGAAGTGATACATATTTTATTTATGAGGGGCTGTTGTATACCACAGATATGTCCCGATATGACGACTGTAAACTGTATCCATTAACTATTAGAACAGGCCTATGCAAATTTTTGATGAGAAGTCGACATTTGATCAACGTAATACAATATACATTACCTGATATAACGAGCTAATCAAGTGTATGACGAAGGGACATATCAAACCTCTTGTAAAACAGAATAGCTTTGCTAGTGATTCAAAGTACCGAACCCATCACGACTCAACTGCAATAGAAGAGTGGCTTTGGCAAACTCATGAACGAGAAGAAAGGGAATGTAGGTAAGGAGATAGAGGGATTGACTACCACAGACCATCAACGGTTCTCATATAGGGAACGGCTGATGCAAACCTACAGAACGTCTCTCCTGGATCATGAAGAAGGGAATAGTCAATCGAAACAAATCTATCAAGCATAAAAGAAGGTTTGAGATAAGCGCCTTGTCATCCTCGATCAGCCATGGTCAACTGTATCCATTTACTATTGGACAGGCCTATGCAAATTTGTGATGAAAAGTCGACATTTGATCAACGTAATACAATATACATTACCTGATATAACGAGCTAATCGAGTGTATGACGAAGGGACATATCAAACCTCTTGTAAAACAGAATAGCTTTGCTAGTGATTCAAAGTACCGAACCCATCACGACTCAACTGCAACAGAAGAGTGGCTTTGGCAAACTCATGAACGAGAAGAAAGGGAATGTAGGTAAGGAGATAGAGGGATTGACTACCACAGACCATCAACGGTTCTCATATAGGGAACGGCTGATGCAAACCTACAGAACGTCTCTCCTGGATCATGAAGAAGGGAACAGTCAATCGAAACAAATCTATCAAGCATAAAAGAAGGTTTGAGATAAGCGCCTTGTCATCCTCGATCAGCCATGGTCAACTGTATCCATTTACTATTGGACAGGCCTATGCAAATTTGTGATGAAAAGTCGACATTTGATCAACGTAATACAATATACATTACCTGATATAACAAGCTAATCGAGTATATGACGAAGGGACATATCAAACCTCTTGTAAAACAGAATAGTTTTGCTAGTGATTCAAAGTATCAATCCTATGACTTCACTGCAATAGAAGAGTGGGTTTGGCACACACTCGTGAGTAATGAAAAATGATTCCTGTATCGGAATACACGGAATCACGTCACAAATCGCCAAGCAGATCTGGAATTTTGGGGATGAAGTAGATCCCCGCTCCTATGCTGTGTGATTCTCAACGTTAGAAAGATCAAAATGGAGAAGGAAAGACGCGAAGCGAAGAATGAAAGCGAAGCCAAGAAGGCAAAAATAACTAGCAGCAAGCATAATACGGGAAAGAAATATTTTACACGTACACCAATCAAAGATTGGTCTATCACCTCTGCAATTAAAGCTTACAGCAACGATATGAATTTGTCACTTGGGGAGATCTCTCGAATCATGGAACGGGATATCGCTGATTTATGTGATAAATCAAGCTGTTATGTTAAACCGGCACAACACATTCTGTCCGAATTGGAGGTGACAACTGTGGCGCTTTATTAGTTAATTGAACGCTGTATCATACTCACTTCCTTCGCGTAGTCCGTTATGGGGATTGCACAATCCCAGGCGCGGACAGACACTCATCACTATAACATTTCTGAGTAAGTTACCCGCATAAAAGTAGGGCTAGCGATTATTTATATATGGCGGCATGGCAAATTGCAGAAACCATCGCGTTGACATCAACAATGCACCTGTTTGTAAAGTTACATGTAATATTACCGGTCAGGTAAGGGTAATACAAGAGGAGCTTGTAAGTTGTACCATGACTGAGGCTAATAAATGGCTTTAAAAGCATCAGGTTGATGAAAGAGCCACGATTCAAACTGAAGCTCTAAATAAAGATGTTAGTCCAGGATATAATGAGGTAAATGAAGAGAAAGCATGCTAAGCATGTACGTAATGATTATCATTATATGTTCAAGACCGGCAAACGTTTACGCGCGAATGAGGTTTGATATCGCCGATATTCTCCTATCTTGTGTACTAATTTGATTCTAACGTCAGGCGGATAACCAATCACAGGTATATGGCAAAGTAGACCACACGGTAATACTCTTCTTTAATACGTACAAAGCAGGACACATGTCTGGAAGCTGACAAAGAAGTAAGCATCTAAGTTGAGCGTAAAATCCGCAGTACCTTATCTGCATACATCAGGATGCCCCATGTCGAGGAGAAAAAAAAAACAGGTAATTCAATGGCAAAACATTCATAGAAGATAGACAGTCATTAACAAAGAAGGCTCCTAGCGAAAGCATGTACAGAACGAGGTGTCAATTTGTTTGGACAGCTTTGAGAACGCATATAACATAATGCAGGAAGATCGGAAGTGGAAATTGAAAAGCACAGGCAGAAACGTTGAGGACGTTCTCTTCCAATACAGGAAATCTATGAGCAAGGAGCAGTGAGCATACTTTATATCCGGTTTGATACGTCATGAATATTAAGCGAAGTTTAATAGTCTCTGCCATTCGTTTGTGATTGACCCATTTGACCAGAGTTACCTCATCGAAAGCGTTTTTAAGCTAGAAGAAATCGATGAGATAAAACAGTTCAACCAGCAAGCGCTTCCCAAAATGCCTGATGATCTGAAACAGTACCTTAAGCTCTTCAAAGCGGTACGTGGAAAGGTCAGGAAGATTTTCCTATATTCAAGGTTGGGTATAATATCAGGTTACATCAGCCAAAGAGGCCAGGAATGTGATACTGACGCCACAAACATGGGACAATCCCTTCTGTCGCGAGAAGTATTTTGACCATGACTGGGTAAGGGCATCGTATTACCAAATGTAGGTCAGCGCGTGCGCTTTAGCCTGCTCTTACTTAAAATGACTAGTGTTCAAGAGCTCGAAGCGGGACATCTACGCAGAACTGATAACTTGGAGGCGTGGCTGGCTGGCTGCAAGAGTGTGGAGCATCGTTGATAAGGTCTTCGATGATATCGATAACATGAGTGTTGTGAGGTACGTACACGCTTTTTAATTGTACCGTATTAATATGCTTCACTGAAGGGGGGAATCAACAAGCAATGCCTCTTCGGCGCGGAAGAACAACAAACGGTTGCCACAAGGAATATCGGAGGTTAGCAGGAGAAAAATGGGTCGCCGTCTCAACATGATTTTTCGTAAAAGGAAATTGGAGTATGGCGCTGGAGAAGCTGGGAAGGATCTCACCGGTGAAACCGACACCAAACTGATGAAAGAGCGCGATTTGAAGCTACCCAAGGCACTTAAAGATATGCTGGACATGCTCCTCTCTCAAGGATTTGGCAGAGAGAAGCTACGACGACTCGAAGTAGTTGGCCTATTACAATTTGGTGGGTATAGCTATTCTTATGATGAACACAGAGAGCTTACTGGCACTGTCTTTAGACTTAAAAATGACAACTATCCGAATTGACGCGCCTGCGGGTTACGTATGCCGTATCACAAGAACGAACACCGTTGCTGTCCCACATGAGTTTGACCGATTACCAGACCTCCGAAAAGTGTTGTACATGGCATGGAGCATCAAAATGCTTGTGCGACGCACGATAGAGCTGATTGAACGTATCGAACAAGAACAGGAGGGAGAAGATGATGACCTTGCACTAGTGATGGAACCTCCGGCTAAAGATTTATTATTCTTACCCGAAACCTTTACATCACCAGACCGGCCGGAACGAATCAGATCTACATTGCTCGCTGATGACTGCAGGATGAGATGCACGGATTTGTACAATCACTAGCTTCTGTAACACGACTGATGGTCTTTTTATTTGGCATGCATGCTATACGTGGCAGGATGTGGTTTCAGTCGAATACTGTATAATCACAATATAACACATGAATGAAATCGAAGGAGGCATCTAAGAACACAACTGATATAGAACATGTTACTGGGTCATCCAGCAACAGGATTGCATCATGTATTCTTTGGTATTTCTCAGATACTACGGAGCATGTCGTATGTCCCATACATGTAGTGGTACTTTGCTCTATCAAAAACTGTACACTGCTCTCCTAAAGGATACCATCTAGTTTTGTATAACCCAAGAACATGACGTTTCGTAGTATATAGTTCATGGTAGAAGGCACGTTGTCTGGTACCTGGTGTCTCACCAGGTGCATTCATGATTTCTCGGTACTTTCTAGTCAGGAATACTTCTAAGTCCCTCCAAACTTCGAAAAGGATCTTGGCCCGCTTATCGAGCAATGCCTGATTCGACTACTCAGCATTAAATAAGGTATTGCCTCCTAATTTACTGACCATTTTATTTTTATGGTGGCTCTTCCAAGAATGATGTACACTCCCCTACCAAATATGACCGACAGGTTTCCATTTTTGGACACAGTAAAAAAAACACATCTTGAAACTACTCTGCTCAAAACTCTCCAGCATCCTAATAAATTACTTGGAAAACCGAGGATAGACGAGAAACAAGCTATAGATTTTTTATATTTTTTAAAAAGTGGTGCATCAGTATTGGGTATGTCCTCCCTTGGCTTCAATAACAGCCTGTATTCTTCGAGGCATATTTTCAACAAGATACTCCAACTCTTCTATGCTAATTTTCTCCCATTCTTATCTCAGTACTGCGATGAGCTGTGTAGGGTTATGTATGTGATGCCTTCGATCAGCGATACGCTTCTCTAGAGCATCCCATACATGTTCAATTGGGTTTAGATCTGGGGATTGTGCTGGCCACTCCATCCCGCAGATATGCTTCGACGTTTTCCACTTTCGTGCCTCTTTTCCAGTATGACAAGTTGCGTTGTCTTCTTGGAAAATAAAGTCTTCCTCCTCCTCTTCCACTGTAGCTTGAAACCATGGAAGGAAGTGGTCGCGCAAGCATGAAATATAGGCTTGTTGGTCAACCATGCCTTCCATGACTACAAGTGGTCCACGTCCACCAGCCCAAAAACATCCCCAGATCATGACAGCACCTACACCAAACTTCCTCGTTTCCACTATATGACGTTCCTGGTAACGCTCGCCTTCTCGCCTGATAACACGAACGCCGGCATCATTGCAACGACGTACCATGAAGCGGGATTCATCCGACCATACCACATGACGCCATTGCTCGATGGTCCAATCGCGATGTTCACGAGCAAAAGCTAGTCTGCGTTGCTTGTGGCTCTCCGTCAGAGCAGGCTTGTGGGCGGGTTTTCGCGATGCAAACTTTTCATTGTGAAGGTGCCTCCTAATTGTGTTCAAATGCAACTTCACTCCAGCGGCCTCCATGGCCTGTTGGTGATATCCAAGGGGCTGTTTTGGATTCCGTCTCACGCTCAAACGAAGTGAGTTAACGTCTGTCTGGGAAAACTTTTTCGGTCTTCCGGTTCTCGGCTTCGTGTCTGTCGTTCCAGTTTCTTTCAATCGCGTAATTGTATCAGCAACTGTTGTCCTTGGAATGCCCAATTGTCTTGAAATGGCCATGGTGGAAACACCGTACTCATGGAGGGCGATGATGCCACCGCGTACAAAATCTGTCAACTCTTTTCGCGTAGTTTTGGGCATAATTTTAACAATACAAAGTTTCGATATTGGTTATGTTTCAGAGTAGTAGAGAAAAAACAACTCAAAAGTAAAAAAGTTGTCAAAAATGGAAACCTGTCGGTCATTTTCGGTAGGGGAGTGTACTAACCACAGCAGCATATTTTAGATAAGCTTTATCTAATTACTGCTTATTGGACGAAGTTTTATGGTAGTCTAAACAATTTTTGCGTCCATGAAGGACCAAATTTACGCTGAGGAATTCAGCCCTTCAGCGGAAACAAAGTTTATTCAAAGTAGCGTAAAAATTCATTCGCGGTTAATACCTATTATACCTGGATGCTATCTTACTTATCCCCGAAGTGTTATTCTTAGCATTTACCAGGAGCTAGCCAGCACCTTGACTAGTGGGGCGGCGAAAGAGGACTAATGACGGCGATTGCCGATTTTTGTTTTACGATCATGAAAGCCTAAAAAATAGACCAAAAGACACGAGTAATCATGTGTGTATAATCATTCCCACTACGTACCGAGGATGTTTTTTTTAAAAAAACAGAGCCGAAGAAAGAAGAAAAAAGAACAGACTTTTTTTTTAAATGGTCGATTTTTTTTTTTTTTTTTTGGCTGGAACATCACCTTATCTAGAAACACAATGGATCAAATCTATATTCCAGGCCCATTCTGATACGACGCAAAAAAGTGCTACTTCTCTACGCACAAAGACAATTCGCTAGCGCAAAATAACCTTTGATCCAACGCAAAGTGGCCTGCAAAATACTATATTTTTCTAAGCCCTAGGCATTACAAAATTTTCTTCGGTTTTTTTTCTTGGTTAGGTGTGTTAGAAGTATCGTCGGTCCTTGTTTTGTCAACCTTGGCATTCAACCACTGTACGCACGAAATTATTTCTTGGCAACGCAAATTGCCATGCGAAAACCAGTAATTCCGTGGTACCTGGGAACAGATCTACGACAATACTATGACCGCGATCCAGGGCTAGCCCTTCTCCAATGGATAGATCCTCCTCTTTCTGAACCGGGCTAGGCAAGCCAAGGACAACACGCTTTATCCTTCCTTTTCTCTCCCCTTTTCCCTTCCTTTTCTCTTTTTCCTTTTCTTCTTCTTTTTCTTCTTTCATCTTATATTTTCCTTAACCCCTTCTGTTTCTTTCACCCCACTCTCTCGATCTTTTCCCTGTCTCCTCCACAGGGTTTTTAGTCTATTATTTTTCCTTTTTGAACTGTCACGAACAAATATGTCTGAGCCAGACGCTGTGTTCACCTAGTAACGTTAAATAAAACACCACAATTTTAAACGTAGCTTCAGCATATGTGCAGACGCTTTGTGTAGTGCACCACTGGGTCCCCACAAATCACGTGGGAAAAGGCAGGCTGATCATGGACAAGCGATCGGTTTATGAATTTTCACGGATTGGAATCGTGTAACCCTGTTTTCTTAACCGAAAAAATTCAACAGATTCAGGTCATTTACATCTGCTTGTGTGTAGAACTAATTATCCAGAATTACTCTTGTTTGCATCAAGTATCCTTTTACTTGTTTTGTATTATTTTAGTAAACATTTAAGCATTATTGGTGCAAGTGGATAGATTGGTTTTCGCATATCATGCTGTCATTATCGTATCCAACATTTTATTCATAGTTCATCGTGTGCACCGAGTCTGTCTAAACCAGGAGTCATTCTAGTGTAAAGTTTGATTGGTTTTATTAAACAAAGAAACCAGTATGCAGTCTCACGGACTCTTCCTGCCTATCAATCTTTTCAGATCTCATCATTCTCACGGTTAGCAATGTTGATAAATTGGATCCAGAGACATTGTATAAAATGGTGTTTTCTTTTTCATTGCCATTCAGTGTTATCTTTTCTTTAATTTTTCGAAGTGTCAATGGCATTCCTTTATTGCAAAATATACCATGGATTAGACGCTTCTCCAGGGTCATCCCTCCAAGAAAGCAAATCGAACGCTGGACCGAACAATCGATATGGTACTTCTTACGCGTCAAATTTGATATCGAAAGTGCAAGTATATAGTTTTCTTATTTTTGCTCATTTCTGAATATATTGCATCTAAATAATGGCATTCACCTACCCATTTGTCGAAGCTATTGGTGGCAAGCTATCATGGCTGGATGGTTTGCTTTATTTGACTCTGTATGCCAGCGCTTACCATATCACGGATTCTTGGCGGCCTACTGTCTCCAGGTGTCTCTGCCGATAACCAGGGGTAAGTAATTTTACTTTAAATATACATCGACTGATACCCTCTTATAGCTGGGGCAGCTATGGTGGTGGCTATCCAAGGTCACCTGGTTATCATTCTCTTTCTCGTTGATCTCATTGCCATCTATCGTAAGTGACTTCATTGAAGTAGAGTACGATACTGAGCTTCTGAACCTGCTATTGATTGACAAATCTGGTCGTCCACAACATGTTGTTGTGGGTGTTTACAAAAGCGCCGTGGATCCTCCGGGAGCTGTAAGTACTGTTTGGGTTCATTTTCATATGCTGACAACATTTCCTCATAGGCGGCTTTGTGTGATGGCGCCAGGATAACTGAGTAAGACAGTTATTAAGCCTTGGCATCTCCTCTAATATATTCCAGCGATCCTGCAAAACATTCCCAACGGGGGATGTACATGCTAAAACCATCAGGTAAAAATTGTTATCGGGAACTTCTGTGTGATGCTGACTTTTTCCGTGATTTACATATTCCGAAATGTTTGCTCACGCTGATGATGGACAGCGACGCGTCCGAAGGCAATTCCCTTTTGCTTCCCGAAGACATCGAACATTTTCTCTTCTCGTGTCCCGTCAAATGGGATACTTGGACCTCCCTCTGGCGCGAATTGTTCTCTGCCCCTCCCACTCTCGCCGATATCCGCGATGCCCTCTTCCTCCTCCGTATCCCACCCGACCCTCTCAACATCCAGGGTAGCCAAGTAGTCGCCTGCATCCTAGAAGCGATATGGCGCTGCCATTGGAAAACCGTCTTTGATGGAGTTCCCTTCTCCCTGTCCTCTGTCTGTGCTCTAGCACGCAAACTCATTCGCGTCTTCGTCCAGACCCGTCGCTTACTGGTACCGCCTGGTCCTCTCTCTCGCCCTCTCCCTCCCCCTCGTCGCTTCACTTTAGCTTAGATACGCTTCCCTCTCACTCAGTAGGCTAGCTTTTCTTGTGCACACCGCTCATTGTGACGTGTGATGCAAATAAAACTTGGAGTTTCAACTCCCATAAAAAAAAAAAATTTCCTTTTGCTGATCATGCATAGATTTCCTCGTTTGTTCGCATCTGCTCCTACTCGACAGACCATATACTACCGTGCACAGCCGTTGTCCTGTGTGGGACGTCCGTGGTCACCTATGGTGCAACATCGTTCATTGGCAGCAGCACGCGCGACGCCCATGCGCACCATACGCATTCCACCCCTTCCCCTTTTCCTCATTGGTATCGGTTTTACCTGTCTTGGCATCGGGCTATATAGCCACTTTACTTCCGATATTCAAAAGTATCCACCACCCATTCGTCAAGCATTACGAAAGGCGCTTTATTATGCGCAACCTGGTAAAGACAGCACATTGGCTATTCAGTATTTCCGCGAAGCGCTCGATTTGGCCCTTGCGTCGGAAGAAATGGAACGCAATGGTGCTCCTTTGACAGGTATTATGATTCAAATGGGTGTTGTGTACGAGTCATTGGGACGACTTCCTGAGGCACGGCAGGTGCTCACGATGGCAGCTCAACATTTGCTCGATTTGGACAACAGTGGTGATATCTTCGCTGCTGATCTTGAAAAGCTTTCGCACCAGAGCCAGTACAAGCTTGTTGGAATTGCCCAAAAATTGGGCGATGTTACCGAGAAAATGCATCTTGATGACGAGGCAGAGAAATGGTACACATGGTCCGTCCAACATCTTTTGAAAGTCTCGTCGCGTCCTGTCTCAGAGTACGGTGACACGGATCAGGTTGTTTTTGATAAAGAGCATATGCCAGAATGGCTGACAAGTACGGATGTGGGTGCGGCATTGGAGGCATTGGCCGCTTTTTATGCCACACGAAGGAAGTACAGGTAAAGATGACATCCAGTAGCATACATCGATCTTATGTTCTGGGAAATAGTTATGCTATTCCTCTCTATCTTCAGTCGTTGTCATTGACTGGCTTGCAGTCTTGTCGATCAGCTGTACTGATGAACAACTTATCTGAAGCTTACGCCGGTATCAACCAGTTTGAAGATGCGAAGCAATGGGCACAAAAAGGTCTTGATCTGGCTCAGAATCCAAACACACGAAAGGTAAATAAAGATGGGGAAGTCTGTGATGAGACTTGTGGTGTGCTCTACTACAACATGGGTATGCTTTTTGAGGTAAGCTGTCTTCGGGTCATGCATTAGTTCGACTGATATCCTCTATCAGCAAACAAACGACAAAGCTAAAGCAGCTCGCTTTTACGAACAAGCGCGTGACCATGGACGCGAGTACAAACTTTTATCATGTGTGAAGGAGGCCGATAGAGCATTGCGACGTATCGTTAATGAGAAAGAACAGAAAACATCATAGATAACACAAATATAGAATGTTGAAATAACACGCTTCCGTTAACTAAATATTCCTTTGGTGAATGAATTTAGCATCAAGAACTAGTACACTTTTGCTTAAGGAAGTAGTTCTTCTTACATTTAACCACAGTGTGCATCGATAGCAGGAGTTTGCAATAGGCTGGCTCATAGTGTTCTGGGGTAAGGAAACGTTCCACCTAAGAACCCAACATATTCCAAGGGCAAGGCACACTTTTTTTTTCTCAGTTGACACGCAGCATTCCCAATATGTGTATTTGTTTGATCGCGTGTGGAGAATAATTTTTGTCTGTCATTCTAGGGTTCTGTCGTAGAATTTAAACCTGGTCCCTCTTAAAAACAAGTATCAACATCGACATCACATATCGCGCTAGATGCGTAGAAATGGGGCAAATAAGATGACATCCGAGCATCCGTCCATTTATTAACCATGAAAAGAATTTTTATGCTGTTCAAATAAATTTAATGTCCACCGGGAGGCCAAGTTCATGTAAGTAAAGCGATGTACAGTGCTAATGACGCATATTCGATTTCTTCTTTCGCACATATTTGGCAAAAAAAAATAGAGAGAGCAGGATGTTGTTAAAAAACATGGAAGTTCGAAATATACTGAATCTGCCTACAGTTATTATTATGCAACGAATGATAGGATATAATCAAGGAATTTATTACTGTGAGGAAAACCTTGCTTGACAGAATATGCTTCATACAGTGATCTTTCCTAATTTGTCGTACAGTAGATTATGTGATATGATTGAAGATGAAGGGGGTTCACAGAGCATCTGATCTGATACATATTTACGTTTCCTAACTCAGTAGTGCATACTGGACATTTCACAGAATTTTGCGCTAGTCGAAATAAATTCTGCGTCAGACGAATTCCAAGTTTGCACTGAAACACGGGTCAATTAGCACCATTTTAGCATATAGGTGCTGTCATAAAATTGAACTTACATGAACTTGGTTCTGTATGACACAGAATTTATCTCGCCCAACGTAAGCATCCATGGTGGTGAGCATCTTTGGTAATACGTTGATAGATAATTTTACTTCCCCCGAAGGTATTCCCGTCATACGACGGGGACCGCCGCCGTACCTTCCAAAGGTAGAACAGGGTACAAAGGAAAGCAAACAGTGTTGCATTGACTGTTTTTATGGTCGAACGGCGGTAATATTGAACCTGTAAGCATCCTACTAATGCCAGCTAGGGCAATGCAAGTTGCAGCCTCCACGTCCCGGTTCATCGTATTGCGTCCCACTTTGAACCGCGGATAGTTCGAATTCATGCACACCGAACTACCGTTCACCGATATCGTCTTCATTTTTCCACTTACTGATTCATGCTGTTTTAAACGTCGCAACTGAGAAAAACAAGCCGAACATGTTTGGGATGTCATATACTCGTTCGTAATGCCTACGATTGCATATCGGCGATGTACTCCTCTCATTTTCTTTCCACCTCGTCTTCCGTGACCTCCTACCCGCAAACCAACACCTGTGCCAGCTGCCCCGATGCACATAACTAGCCGACATTTTCTCCCGAGAGAATTCTGATTCCCAGCTTCAATGAATTTCCTTTCCTCAGTTGCTAGTCTATCGTACGCCAACTTAGTACGGATCCGTTGTGTGCGGTTTTCCTTGTTGGCACGGTTTGAACGATAGAATGACCGCAACACCTCCCTGCTCTCTGTAGCAACCTAAATCGATGGAATTAATCTCAACACATCGCCAATGAAGAGCACAGCACGTCACCTTGTGTGCATCGAATACTTCTTGCGTGCTTCTGGCCGTTTTCACCGAGTTTTCTGATAGGGTTTTTTCAGTGTTCCTCACAGCAGAGGTTTTTTTCTTATATAACGGCAAGTTAGAGCAAAACGAGGAAGTTCATTGGTTTACCTTTCGTCTTTGTCGCTTTGATCTGTGCTGTCTCGCTAGTGATAACTGATCAATTTCTCCAGCTGTGACGCGGTGACATTGGTCACTCTTTGCTTCAGTTGTTTCCGGATGCTCCTCGTTATTGGCGCTGGGTTCAAGAACCGCGAATTTGTTAAATAGCCTTATGCGGTTGCTGTATTCCTTTTCCAACATGCGTACGGTACTCGACATCGTACAGATTCCGTAGTCCGTACCGGAAAACACAACATCCATAACATCGGTGGCTTTCGCTCCCTTTAACAGAGTGTAGATCTCTATATGCTCCGCAAGGTCTTCATGGCCAGGCTTTTCAATTGTGGGCGGAAGTGGCTTTCTCTCTTTTGACTCTGAATTTTTCTTCTGTTTGTCCTGCAGTTTGAAATGTCAGGCTGCACTACATGGTTTCGCAAGGCGACTTACCTCAGGGAAGAGCAGCCGGTGGCGCGCACATCTTTCCTGCTTAAGATCGCGGGTTGCTTTATTCAACTCAGCATACCCTCTGCATCTTTTGCTTTTCAGTTCCCTACGCTCTGCAAACAGTCGCTTCCTCTCGTTTCCATCTTTCATTATCTTTAGGGAACGGCGTATCGACCTTATGTAGTCGTTAATCTTACGCAATTCTCCGTTTCTTTCCCGAATAATCTTTGCTTTCTGCTTAATTCGGAGGTCGGCTCGCTCGACAAGTTCTTTGTTTTCAGATGTTTTGGTATCGCGGGTCCTTTGTGGACGTCCTCTTTTACGCATATCTGCGAAAGATATAGAAGGTTTTACTTTCTCTTTCAATTCGGCGACGATATCTGCAGTACCATCCGCGTTGCAAACAACTCTATCCGTAAATTTCAATCCGTGATCATCCTAGATATCACAGATCTTTGCAATGGATAGAAAGGGTCCAAGGGTCTCTGTTTTGTGCCTGATAGCCCATGGTGCAGACGATATCGGTACGTTCTCTCGATCAAGAAATGTGAAGTTATCGGCAACTTGCGTTGACGCAAATATCTCGTACATAACAACTGCGTCAAGATGGAGTGAATGAACAGCCGCAGGACTGATATAAGGGGAAATTTCCCATGTGAAGGAGCTATAATCTGCTACCCGTTGCACCGCATTTGATATCAGCACCGGAGGAAGATGCAATGCTACAGACTGTTTCGGTACGTCTTTGGGCGGAATGAAAGGTTTGATAGCTTTGATCAATTTGCTAGATATTTGGATCTCGTGCTCAGTTAACTTGTCCGCTCCAAGCCATCCATCCTTCAGCTTTTTGGTGATCTCCTCAGCATCTACGTCACAAGACAAACCCTTTTTGATGACAGCCTTGATCGCTCTGATTCTTCGTGCAGATCCCTCTGCAGTTTTCGTTTGTTCATTGTCATCATTGTTACCATCGTCTTCGTCCTCGTCCCCGTCCCCGTCATCATTATCATCATCGTTTTGCAATACGGACTCAACTATTTCATCAGGACGAATATCTCTCTGTAACAAACGGTCGAGATCATGTATCACCTCAGCAGCATCTGATTCCCCAGCAGGTTTTATAGCCACAGCCGTCTGTGGGTCCTCTTGGGCAATTTTCTGCGGCTTTTTCTCCTGGCGAAGTCGGTTTTGCAATCTGGTTATCCAATCCTGAGACTTAAATGACTCTTTTTTCCCATTTTTTTTGTTCTGCACTTGATTTTCCCTTCAGACCCTTGACGCGTTTCAAACACTTGTTTCTGTATTTTTTCTCTCGACGTAAACGTTGCCATTGGGCGCCCCGACTCATATTCATTTTTTTCGTCTCTTTTCTCTCTTTGATTTCGATGATTTTTTTTGATAGCCTCGTTTTGTAATTGTTCTCGCGTGTCGGGGACAAATGTGTCCGGAGTGAAATCAATAGTAGCCGGTCTAAGGACCGTTGGAATATGTTCCCAGACCATATGTTTTGTAAGCTACATGCCATCCGCTGTATGGTGGCAGATATGGTCATAGATAAGCCTGGAGCGTTAAATGGTTCGATAGGACAGTCGCTGATTCGCAGATTTTCCCATAAAGGATGGAGTTCTGTATTTATTGACCTCTTGGTTGCCGACAGATGCGTAACATACATATGTTGAATATGTTCTTGTCCGAATAAGTTGTAGAAATCGGACTTTTTGGACACGTTTGGCAACTTTTCTGGGAGAGGTAATACGGGGATAAACTGCTCGTCTATCAGAAATCCCTTGTTCCGTTGGGCCAACGGCGGAAGGAAGGCGCTAATGTCGACTCCATTGCCGGTGAGATCAACTGTGTTCAGTCTAATGTAGCCCGTACTGTCAATAATAAATCCGCGGCGTGCCATATTTAACATGGATGCTCTTATTACGGTAGCCATATCTCCGCAGAGATCAGTAAGATGAGCTGCGTATTTTTGAATACGTTGCAGAAAAAGATTTCTATATTCTTCCGGTAAATCTGGACGTAATATGTGTTGTAGGCGAATGTTAACTACACAGATTCGACTGGAACCAGAGAGATCTTTTTGTGTTTTTTCAAGCAAACACGCTTGATATTTTTCTTTGGCGTGAGAGAAAGCTGTTTCAGACGATTGTTCAAAATATCTTTCGACATATTCCTGCCATTCTTGAACAAGTCCATGTCCCTTCCCTACCGCTTTGCTAACAGACTTAGAAGGGTGACCTCCTATTTCCTCTGCCCTATCAAAGGTGCCCCTTGGGAGAGATGTTTTATCAGAAAGGTCTTTCCTGAGGGATTGTAGTTTGCTTTTTATCTGCTCGTCGTCAAGGGTTTCCTTTTTTTGTGCTTCACTTCTCATGCAAGAATTAATCGCTGCTTCCAATTGACAGCCGAATGCAAGATCTATGCTTGGTTTGACATCAGAATGCTTAAGTTTGGGTATGCTGCGCGCGGGTGGTTTTTCTCCATGATTTCGCCTCTTGGGCAAGGGAATATCGATCAATTGCGGTATTGAGGATGATATAGCCCTACGCCTTTTCGGCATGGCGCTTGCGGATAAGAAATAAATAAAAAAAAAAGCTAGGGCCGTGTTCCTTTTTTTTTTTTAAAAAAAACAGGAAGTCGCGTTTCTTCCTTCCAATTGGCTGTTCTGCATGAGAAAGTTTGAGATACGTTACATAAGAGTGGGACAAAGGACAAAAATTCTCTGTTGAATTTTTTTACGCTACTCTATAATAAATTTTGCATCTATGCAGAGACTTTAATCGAAGGTGTATACATTTTCCGTGTTGACTCTACATAGACGTTGCATTGGAGGTAGCACTTTTTGCGTCGAATTAAAGTGGGCCTGGATTACATGGGTTTACACAATGGGTCGTTTCATTGTGTTTCCAGTTAAGGAAAATGTTCTGCCCAAAAAAGATATTCCTCTTGCCACTCTTCAATAATAGCAGCACATGACTGACATTTAGGACCTGTTCATCCAGTTCCTCGTCAATTGTCTCGACACTGGACAAACTAGCATAGGAATTTACACTCGCGAGTCAACAGACAGAAAAAGGGAATCTCGTCAAGAGCTTCCCTCGGGCACTCTCACTCCAAAACTTTTGTCAAACTGTAATAATGAGACACACGCCAAAAAGTGTCTGAGGGTAGTAGTGAGCCAGTGCTTAACGGCGGTTCCGCGGGGATCAGTTCATCCGTCTCCAACAAGTGGGCCAACTAGGGCATTGAAGTCTCCACAGAAGATGGTGTCACAAACTGACGGAACTGTGTAGGGCAAGGATTGTAAGATAGCGATGGCCTGCTCTGTGGGCAGGGAGGGAGGTAAAATATACGCAGTGGAAAAGGGTGGATGCTATGACACAAGAGAGATGGTACGGAGCGAATTGTGCGTTGTCGTCTGGGAGTAAGTGCACATGGTATTTGCAGGTTGGGTTAACAAGAAGCAAGATACCCATGTTACCTAGATAGTGAAGGGCTCCACCACGTGGAGTACCGTATGCATACCGCCAACAAATACGAGAAACACAGTAAATATCAACATAATTTGCGAAATAAACAACACTCTCTGTCTCACTGTATTTCTCTAGTAAACACGCAACATTTGGAACAAATTTCATTATAGTACAGAAGAATTGTAGAGCCTATCAAAGGAAAGCGCGCTTTTTTTTTCTGTTATTGCTCATCACTCCTTGCGGAGATTCCTAGCCATTCACTGGCACAAAATTATCTTTCATCCAACGCAAAGTGACTCACAAAAGCCTGTAAAAGTAAGTTATGGTTTCTGCGCCTGGTGGAGAACTCATACGAGTGGCTGAGCCAATGATATCTCTTTTCCGCGGCCGTACCTGCGCCTGTTTTCAACTGACAGAAAACAATGGCTTTACCAAAGCGCATCATCAAGGTAGCTAGATGGTGGCCCTTTATAATGACAGTTCATCTGATCAGTAGGTTGTTGAAAGGAAACGGAGCGACTGCTGGCCGACCCTGCACCAGGCATTAGTGCAACCCCTCACGAAGACAATCTTCGCTACTTCGATGTTTGCATTGCAGGACCTACGCAGTCGCCTTTTGAAGGTTTGTAAAGTGAGGTAATGTACAAGAAGGATAAATTATCTGTAGGTGGCTCGTTCCGTCTCGAGTTGTTTTTACCTGAAGAGTATCCTATGGCACCTCCCAAGGTCCGTTTCCTGACCAAGATCTATCATCCCAACATTGATAAGTTGGGTAGAATCTGCCTTGATATTCTCAAAGGTGAGACTAGTATTTATGGAATGAAGTGGTGCTCAATGGTTTGTAATCAGATAAATGGTCACCAGCACTTCAGATTCGTACCGTGCTTTTGTCTATTCAGGCACTACTTTCTGCGCCCAATCCAGATGACCCATTGGCTAATGATGTCGCACAGCATTGGAAGGAGGATGAGCAGGATGCTATTGCAAAAGGTAAAAGTTAGTTGTTTGTTGATTGATGTCTAATGTATTATGCACAGCCCGTGAGTTGACAAGGATGTATGCTCAACAGCAGTAAAGCACATTCCTTTTTTTTTTTTATTTTAAGGAGAGGTTCAATTTTCGGGAATAAGAGGGGTTTACGTACACAGAAACTAAATCATATGATATAAAGTTTACTTTTTTTCAAGTGAGGCGACAAGTACAGTACTATTTGTTCTGTGGTTTTTACTCAGAACGAAACTTTGCATTCATAAAAGGCCAACTTTGTGCTGGGAAGGGATTAAATATGCATCATTAATACATCGATAAACTATAAAGCTGTTACCTACATGAGCTTGGTCATCCGGTGGATACAAAGGCTATTCGAGCTGCATAAAAACCATTCATGGCTAAAACATTTGATATGTCTGAGTGTCATCTTACCAACTCCTGGAGAACACTCCTGCCCATTGACAGGGGTCAGCCCCGTACTTTAACCGGTAGGGACCGTGAAGAGAGTGAACACAGCATCCATGAGTGGCTAGTTTTCCAATAGCGGTCTGCATAGGGATTGAGTGATGCAACGCCCAGCTAGATATGTTTGACAGCATTTAACTGATAAGCGATAAGCACCACTACGAGGGAAACGGTTCAGGATAGAGGGCATGCATCCTAAAGAATAGACAAAGAGACATGACTAATCAGAGATGTGTGATCAATCAAAAATGTTTACCGAGGATGTAACATAGAAGGATAAAAAATGAAAGAGACAGAGAAGATAGGCGCTGGTTCCTATGATATGCCCATAACATCCAGTTGTCTAATACATATTTTGTGGCAGCACCACAAGAAGCTGATTCCTGATGAACTATTCTTCTAAAGTACGGTTCATCAGGGCCTATATTCCCGGAGTTCCTAGGAGCTAGCATTTCATAGTGCAGATAAAGGATCTATCTCTGGAACACAGCATGAACGAAATATAGTACGAAACACTTTGCAGTGGATTAATAGAAACAAGAACTACTTTCCAGAGCAAAACTCTGTATTGGGAGAAAGCAATCAATACCATGAATGGAAAAAATCTTTTGTGGTTGATCTACGTGCCTAAAAGATACATTTAATTGTGAGGTTTTGACTGAGATTTTTTTCTTTCGTTTACAGCATCTATTCTAGTATCCGTGTGGGTGGCAGACAAAATTGCTAGAATTGCAACTTTCACCAAATCACGTTATGATTGGCTCGGTTTCGCAAGATGTATTGCATTTGATCATGTTCTTAACTACGAACTAGAACTGCCCATTAGGATTGAGCTTACGAGTACAAGGAAGGAAATCACGTCGATAATTACAAGATTTAATCTATTTGACAATATCATAAAGTATACCTAAAGTTGATCAGAAAGCAGCGGTATTAGTAGAAATACCAGCAGTTCGAAGATTTGGTAATAAGCGAAAACAGTTTTAGTGCACGATTGTAACTCTCCGTTTCTGCGCTCGTAAGAGATCTATCTTTCATCTTGCAAAGCTAGCACAAAACACAGCGTGGCGCTGGGTTGGTGCTAGGGGTCTCTCGTATCGTAAGCTTAGTAAAGGTGCTTAGGCAAGAGTGATGGGGTCTTTCTTACGGGATGAGTTAACTGTAGTACTGTAGATAACTTCTCCACATAAACTTTTCGTTTTCAGCACGATAGCCACTCTGCCAACATAACTTATTCAATCTTTACTCCATGGTTTATATCAGTAACACCTGTATTACGACCATCAATGTATACAGTATCAGAGAACCAATCCAGCTGCTCAAACATGGTAGCGCGACGCTGTGGCAGCAACCGTTGTAGCGTCTCCAATTTGAAATTATACTCAACAACTTTATTTCAAGAATTGGTTCGTGCAAAACTGCCATCACTGGGACCAACTTCCTACAGGATATAGCTGAAACGGTAAGTGAGCCAGGAACGTCTGCTCTTGCATTCACCATTCACCTTCGATGACTCTAGACATAAGCGCCAGCAGCACAAGCAGCAATTGTCATGATCATGGATCAGTAAGGTTATGGACGAACTAGGATTTACAGCATCATACATCGGAAGGGATTTTGCGGTGCTCAATTTTCTCTCCCAGCTTACCGTCATGTTGGGAGCGCCGCGGCCTTAGTGAAATCCGACAACATATAGCCCACGGTTTATCTTAACAGAGTAACGCTGGTTCGCTTGCTTGGGGTCTCTTGATAACCGAGATCTGGACATGTATTTTACGGCATTATCGGCTCTCGCTAAGTAACGTCTGAAGACAGTGAATCCAATCGCCGATTGCGAAGAGCGCTTGGCGTATTCGCAACAACGAATTCTATCGTATTTAGAAATTTTAAGCGAACAGCACACCGGCTTCCTTGCGGGCAGGGCAATGGTCAGGCTATTGAAATAAGTCTCGTGGAAACCTGACCCCATCTCCCGGGCCACAGGCGTGTTTAATCTCTCTTGGGAACTTTCCAAGACAACATGGACGTACATAGTTTTACAACTCGGCAAGATAATATAGCCACCAATCTATTTCGACAGTTTTGATCAACGTTAGTTTGAGAATATTGAAGCCTCTCACGAAGAGAAAGGCGGATAAAAAGCTGAACACTTGAGTCCGGACCCTATCACTGGCCGCTAATCAGAGTTTTGACACCATATATGGGATAAACAAATATCCACAAATAAAGGGGAATTTGTATTCTCCTGAAGCTTATCCTACTGGCTAGTTCTCATCCGTAAGCAAGAGCAGGATTAGGCGCAATAAATAGATTTCGAGAATCAGAGATAACTTTATATCACTTGCATAACAATACAAATCTCGATCTGCACATAGCAATTGTCAGATAGGCTGTTCAGACAGTAAACTTAATCTTAAAAAGATTTTCTTCATCTACAACTTGGTTTACGAAGGCACCTTCTATTTTTGTGCCTATGCCATTGCTCGTTAAAAAACTACTGAAATATATCTCCTTCCAATGTAAAAAGGGGTTCCTTCCATCCGGTGGCCAAGGGCTGCCGGAGATCTCAAGGTTCGTCAAGTTGCGTTGCCCCAGGAGCAAAATCACACCCTTCCTCCTATTGACACGCCGCCACCGCACTGTTATTCCATCCACGGGATATAAAAAAATCTCTTTTATTCATCTGTCTACACTATACTTTGATACTATGACTAATCGTTTCGTTGCAACCTATTGAACAAATCGCGTCATAAGTACGATGGTCTTTAAAGGTAACATTCTCTTCCAGAGTGTATGTTTCAGAAAAACGACATTCGACATTCTCATAGTGTGCTTGTACGGGCACGAGTCCGTCCGCCCGTCGTTGATTTTCATCATCAACACCCCTCAAAAAAAAAAAAACGCGTTCTACTTACACAAACCTTTTCCCGAGCTTGAATAACCGTTCGCGTGTTTTTTTTAAGGTTCCTAGTATATGCAAAAAAGTTAGACTAACTGTGCTTTTGCTTCTTATTTCCCATCAAATGTATAGTTTAATATCGTCAGACAAGACTGAAACTTCGTTGTTAACTTTAGGCAACACAATGGTAATTCAGTTGCTTTTGTTGGTAACAATTGTCATCACTCTTTTTTTTTTTCTTTTACTCCCTAAACCATCCCTCCTTCCACACACCGGATGAAAACTTACGAAACCAGAAATAAACCGGACTTTTTGTAAAAGGAATGAAGGTGGAGAACTGAGGTTTTTATACGCAACGCCAAAATCGAAAAATTTTTTCAAATGTGACGGCGAAACAAGGATGGTTTTTCTTATTCCGATCTCCCAAACGACCGTGTTTCCACTGCCATGGGTGATATCTATACAGCGCAGATTCAATTTCATTGACGGTTGAAAAAAAAAAAATCCAAGAATAAAAAAAAAGAGGGAGATAGGGCTGAGCAGGGAGGTGGTACGTTAAGCATGACAACGAATCCTGTCGTGATCTTTATTTTCTTCTTAATACGGATAATGTAATAAGGTTTGGCGAACAGACGCTTCTTCATTAAGAAGCTTTCAGCCCACACTTTACTTATTTCTTTCTGTTTATCAAATGATTTGAGTTATCGTTACTGGTTAATGATAACTTAACGCTTTGCCACCCCTCCTAATCCCATCCTGTCTCTTCTCCTTTAACCCCAAACGTAAACTTTTCCCCTTGCTGGAGCAAAAAAGAGATAAGAAGGGGATCACCCTTTTAAACGCATATAACTGACACAAATCCTTCAACATTTACATTTTAAACCTTTTCCTTTTTTCTTTATGTCATTTCATACAGTAAACAAGCTTACAGTCGGTCAATGGTTTTCACAACCTGTTGTGCCTATTTCGTTTCTATTTAGTTTTTCTGTATTGGGTTTTTACTTTTTCTACTGTGTACGATCCGGACTGGCCAAGACCGAGAAACAAATCAGTTGGTTATTGACGTTCGCCAGCAGCGTAGTTTGCACCATCATCTCAACACCATGTTTCGTCCGATTCTGGCTTTCACAATGGGATATCAGCTTACTCAGTACCGAATCACCATGGCACACAGCTCTTGTCTGTTTTTTCATTTCTTATCTTGTGCTGGACCTGTCACTTGGCTCAATATACTATAAAAAGCGAATCACTCTGGTGACCGGCTGGATCCATCACACTGGCTACATCGTCATCCTTATCTGGTTGATGCGTTTACGTTCAGCATCCTTATTTGCAGCTGTCAGCTTAATCGAATTACCGACCGTCGTCCTCGCCGTAGGTTCACTTCGTCAACGATGGAGATCCGATTTCCTGTTTGCTTTCAGTTTTTTTGTGCTACGGCTACTGTTCCACGCCTGGATGATCGTCGCGTTAAAACAACAACATCGGATCCAATCACTTTGGATTGTTGCCGTTGGCGTTTTTGGATTACATCTTTATTGGTTCAGCTGTAAGTTTTAACGTTTTATTTCGTCATCTTAGAACAGCTTCCTAATATCTTCTTCTTCTTTAGGTATCATTCGACAACAAATCAGATTACATTCTGAATACACGCTTAAACGGATATCCGGAATCACCGTAACAAAACGAACACAAAAAATCAAAAGACAACACAGCTTGCTGGACAAGGTCTTTGCGATCTAGTGAATGACAAAAAAACACACCGCCACTTTTTTTTTCTATTTCTATGTACTACTTTCTTTGGTTAACTGGTTAACATTACCTCCTGCTCCCTTTCTATTTTTTTTTTTTTTTACAGGGCTAATATATTGTGTCATTTCCTATTGTGAAGATCAACATCAAGAGGGGTCCAACTTGCATTTGCATGACAACCTCATTTAAAACTAAAGATAAAATAAAACAATCAGCCTCAAGCTATACTTATTATTGTCGTTGTCATCGCAAGATAACACGATGAGCTGGTTCCAGGAAGACAAAAAAATATACCCATTTCACAGTAAATTAGATAGTTGTTTAGTAAGCTTTCGTTCGATTGGTAATGCTAGGGCGCTAGGTAATGCGTACTACCCAAACCTGCATAAAAAAAATCCTTGCTTACAAGAAACTGCTATTTCCTCGTCCAAATCGGCTACCTAATTCTCCCGATTGTCTCAGAAGATCCTTTTTCTGTTTTTTGTCCATCGGTCGGAAACCTCCAAGAACATCCTTCTCTCGGTCGAAGGGACGTTTACGTACATCTTCCACTTCTTTGCGAGCAGCCTTTTTGTTCTTTTTATGCATCTCCAATAATGTTTCCGGCCGGTTAGACATCTAATGTCAAATGTTAATAACGCACAGTCTCCTTTGTCCACTTGCATTGTATTGTTGGACTCGTTCTTGAATTTCTACATCGCGTTTTACATAACCTCTGCCATCATCCCTGGATGAATTCCCCGTTGCTCCTTCCTGCAGTTTACGCTGTTTTTCCGCCGGCGTATCTGTCCAAACGCTACTGTCCCGTTCTTTCTCGGTCAGTTGTCTGTTACTGAACGTACGCGATCGTCCCGTATTGGCTATACGATATCACTAGTCAACCAACTGCTTCCGTTCCGACACTTTACCCTGCTTCAAATAATCTACTTCAGGTGGCAAAAGCATCCACTCGGCTCGTTCCACTTTCTTCGGCTCTTCTGGCTAAATAAACCATCAGCATATAACAAGGAATACAAAAAAAAAAGCACTTTTTCCATCTGTTCTTTGCTCTTGCGTGCACGTTCTTCAATATCGACAATGGCGGATCTCACCGCCAGCTACATGCCATTGCTTTTAGACAACGAATAACAAAACAATAATCCTCACTTCTTCTGGGTTATAATCCGCTGGTAATGCAGGCCCAATAATCTCGTCTTCGTCCTCTGCAGACCCCGTTGTAGGAAGAGGACCCACTGGAAGTGACGGACCAACAGGCTGGCGTCGGCGCCGTGAACCCTCAGCTGCTGACTTTTGGCGTGCCTCTAGAAGATCAGGGGGCAATGCTGGTGCGTAGGCGTCTGGATCATCCTTATTCTCTTCCTCTGGCTGTTGTTGTTGTTGTTGTTGTTTTTCCATGACATCCGACGGGATGACTGGTCCTATCGCGACATCATCAATGACGACAGCAGCATCCGCATCGTCATTGTCTATCATGAAGACAGAATCTTCCTGATCCTGCTGCTTCTTTTTCTTCAACAAATGAGCTGGTATCTCTGGTCCGATCATGGCAATAGCCGTGGAAGAAGAACCGTTTCAAAACTCAGCTTTGACGAAATTTAAAACAACTTCATGCAACGTTTGTTTCTCAGTAAAGCTTTATCAAAGATACAGGTTTTACTCACCCATAGCTTCTCGAGGGACGTGGTATTGTATCATCTACCACGTTGATACCCTATTTGTGCATGTATTGCTCACGTAGTGCGCGCATTTGGGGTCCTTTTTACGGTATCAACGCCTGGGATCACAGATTCCGTGATTTTGAATCACAGCCGCCTGCCTAAGTTTTGGCTTTGTCATAAGCTGAGTCACTACCTCTTTCAAAATTCGCAGTGGCAAGCTGGAACGCTATTAATGCTCCCGAATAGAGTCCGAGCATTCTGGACCAAATCGTATAGCACTTATGGCCCTAACCAAGAGGTAGATGCTAGACAAATTGTTTAAAAGGTAAACTGGTAGCTATGTTTACTATTGCTATTGATTTTTGAGATAGCTTTTCTTAAACACTATGAGAATTTCGTCGGTCACTCCCTTCGAGCACTCTAATTCCAATATGTTCATCAGTCTGCAATAATAAAACATAAGACAAAGGCGTCCGACTGCGAGAGAGTCTGCTACCTGGGAATACGCAAGAGATGTAACTGTTTGAACAATCAAAAACTCGAGATGCATAAAGTATGCATCTAAAAACGTAGTGCCGAGAGGCTGACAGCGCCGTACAATCATTGTTACATCCAAACAATATATCGCATTGAATTGACAGTTAACTCAAGAAATCTTTGATTAACTTTATACTTCTAATAAAAAAAGCTTCACTTATGGGCACTTAATTTAAAAGCAAGGAGTGCCCGACGAAATTCTCTTTGTACAATTCTTTTCCTTTTACATAATTTCTTCTTTTGCTCATTAAAAAGTCATTATTCGAAGTGAAGCGAGAACTACCTCTACTGGAAAGGAACTTGAATTTTCTCTTTTTTGTATGTAAACTTCAAGATAATTTCCTGTAATGTTCCGGTAGTCTATACTATATGTCTTCACGTCTTGAATGCGTTTCCTTTATTTAT